>JANAVB010013400.1:6927526-7137526 GCA_029216955.1 Iris pallida
AAGTAGTGCATTGAATCGGTCAGTCTTCTTGCACCGGTAGACCTTCCTGTACTAGTGGTCTTATAGCGATCAGCACCACAAAATCTGCACACATCTGCATCCTTGTCGTCTTTGTAGTACAACATGCACCCATTGCGACAAGAATCAATTTTCTCGTATCCCATCCAGAGCGATCTCGCCATCCTCTTAGACCGATAGAAGTCTTTAGGTAACTTAGCACCCGCCGACAAGATCTCTATAATTAACTCTAACACTCGGTTGTAGCATTCTTACGACATGTTAAAATCTGACTTAATGCTCAACAGTCTTGTAACCACCTCCAACGGTGAATGGTCCTCACAACCAGGATACAATGGAGTCCTTGCATTCTCCAGCAACTCCATGAACTTTACAGCATCGACATTCGGTGCCTCCTCAGCTGCATCATGAACGAAACTAGGCCCCGCAGCATCGAAAACCATGTTTACGCACCCGTCGTCGTATGCATGATTATCTGAAACAAAATTAGGTCCTACATGCATATACGGCTCAACATAAGGCTCCGGCTCTGATGCTAAAGACACAAGTTCTCCGTGTGCGGTCTACTGATAGTAATTAGGCGTAAAATCCCTTGAGTACAAATGATATGTCACTTCCACTTCTGGATAATATTTCACACACGGACACTTAATTTTGGTACCGTCCATGTACTGAGGGAACGCCTTAGCAAACTGCAGGAACTGCTCTACTTTCGCTATGTATTCATCCCGCACACCACACATATCATCAGGACGACGATTGTACATCCATGAACGATTCCGCAAGTAGTAATTCATATCCATTTGGAAATAATTCTGCAAAGATGGACACACATTATCCAATAGGCACAAATTCGTATATTATGTCTTATTATGGGACACACATTAGTAGCGGACAGTTACTAATAACCATGCTATATCGCACATAAGTTCTTGTGTATCCAACGTGTACACATACGCTATCGATTCTTACTGAACATTAACCAAGCTAAAACTATCCAAAATCCCCTATCAACTACAAAATCTTATACATATCTTACTAGTATACACTGATTTAGGATGACCCCTGCCTACCTACTGGCTCTTGTACACACTCATCTCACTCTTCATAGCTGCTTCCTTTAGAAAACAGGGACAAACACTATTTTTTGTACACAACTATACACCCACACCAATTTAAGCTCTTTCTTCATACACACAGATAATTAACATACACACACATATACCTTACTCTCCCCTAACCTTACCACTAGTCCTTGCCTAAGAGCAGTGAGCATTGGCCTTCTCTTGCCTACAGGGCTTCCCTGGTATCCCCCAACCTGTTGCATTGCATAAAAGGCATGGCAGACCCTACTACTGCTGCTCTCTTCTATATTCTTATTACACATCCATTCTCACATTCTAAACAGAGTGCACTAACCAAATCCCTTCATCCATTGCCTATCATGAACCATCCATTCCCATTCACTATACTCCACTATATATATATATATATATATATATATATATATATATATATATATATATATATATATATATATATATATATATATACTTAGAACTTATGTATCTATCCAATTTTACATGCACATCTTGCACCATGACACCCTTACTGATACCATCACTGTAGCTAACTGATACTAACACTACACTCTCTAATTTTTCTCATCCACTCCCAAGCCAAATGGCCAAGTGGTCGTAGCCAACCCTTCTCCTTGTGACTAATTCCCTGCTCCTACTACAACAGGTTCTTCGCTGACACTCTCATATGTTCACTCACTCACACAAGCATCCTTTCTATCACTCAAGCCCAGAATTACCAACTTCCTCTAACCTTATTCCCAAATTTCCTCTTTATCTCTCCAATACTCACACACGCATGAAAGGAGAAAGATCTGTCAAAGAGACAGTACATGGTTATTAAGTAGATCATGAATGAGATCAATGCAAGAAGTGGCTTCATACCAAGTACCCATGGTCTGCACAAAGTCTGGATAGTACAAGGTCAGGCCCCCAGGTACATTATCCCTCACTAAAACCATCCAAATCTCATACTGAACTGTAAGGAGTAATCAGTACATGCTCTTGGTAGTTAAGACACTTAAATAAACTCAAGCCCCCAAATCTCATCACTAAACCTAATCCCCAAGAGGACTGATACTAGGCAGTGCTAAATCAAGATGGATAAACCCATTATATATATAGCTTAATACCTATTCCTAAGGCAAGACAAGACAATTTTAGGATAAACCCATTACATATATAGGTTAATACCCATTACATATATAAGATAAACCCATTACATATATAGGTTAATACCCATTACATATATAGGTTAATACCTTAAATAAACTCAAGCCCCCAAATCTCATCACTAAACCTAATCGTGTGTCTCTATGTGAGTGTGTGTGTGTGTGTGTGTCCGTGTGTGTGTGTGTGTGTGTGTGTGTGTGTGTGTGTGTGGGAGAGAAGGAGTAGGAGTTAGGTTAGAGTTTACCGGAGAGGAGGAGGAGCTTGGATTGGGGGAGGAGGAGCTCGACGGGGGAGGGGGGTAGGGGTCGCCGGGGGGGGGGGGGGAGGGAGTCGCCCGGAGGGGGGGGGGGGGGGGGAGGGATGCGCCGAGAGCTCGATTACGAAATTTTCGAGTTTTCGAGCGAGGGGAAAAAAGAAAACAGGACTGTGCCCTAAGTAAAAAAGTTAGCGACGTCAACAGTCGACGTCACTAACCGTCGCAACCATTTTAATATAGGCGACATATTTTAATAATATGTCGCTGAACGTTGCTATTCCGCGACGTAATGTATCTAGTGTCGCTGAACGTCGCTATTCAGCGACGTTTTACGATTCAATAGAAGGGAGTCGCTATATTATATATTTAGCGACGATATTTTATTCTGTCGCTAAACAACGTCGCTAATATAACATATTTTAGTAGTGCCGAACGAGAGTATTATTGTCATTTCCTTTTAACAACTCCCAGCTCTCTCTAGTTTTAGTTTGGTTCTCTCTAAAGCACAACACAAGCAGCAGGTCTGGTATATAACGTGAGTAATATAGGAAGGAAGGAACACACGGTTTGATTGAATAATTGATTCTTCCATCAGTCTCTCAACTTGCATGTATCACATGGAGGACGTCATACTGAATTATTGGTTGCTGAATCATAATTGATCGATCTGTACGTCATACTGAATTATTGCTTGCTGCATCATAATTGATCGATCTGTCGAATGACTACAGCCAACTAAATGCTATCTGGAATAGTATCACAACGTGAAAACAAAGAGTTTTGTTATGCCTACAACCAAATGTTTACATCCCTTCTACAACCGTCACGTATCAGACTTCGATTGGAGAACGGGAGTAGGTGGTGGGATCGAATGGAACCCATGTAGTAAGGGGTGAGAGGGGAGGTGGGACCTGGTGGGACTCATGTATAAGATGGTGGAAGAGAAGGTTGTAAATATTTGATAGTAAACTTAGCATTATTGGACCCCGGTGGGACCCATTATAGGAAGGAAGGAAGGGCCATTGTAACTTCTGGTCAGTTTATTCAATAAAGCTTCACTGCTTTCCACTCAAAAAAGAAGAAGATCCCAATCAACTCAATACCATTCTAAATTTATTTTATCTATATACAAACAAATATTTTCCTTACAAAGCACAAAAGTTTAGAGAAAATGGACCGAAGGAACAAAGTTTGTAAAATTTACATAAAGAGAAACAAAATGTCCAACCTAAGGACGTTTGTCTTAATCAGCATTTTAAAAATTGGACCAGACTGGCCGGTTCAATTGGTTGACCCGTGAACCGGTAACTTTTTCGTGTCAAGTCAGTGTTGACCCACTGTTATTTTTTTTCAAAAATTGGTTGTAAATAATTTTTTTTTGTAAAAATCAGTGTCCATAAGGGAACGAACTTGGGCCACTTATGTTAACCAAGTAGTTGATCAAACTGGTTGAACCAGTTTGACCCGACCCAGTGTCTTACTGGTTCGATCTCTGGTCCGATTTTTAAGACACAGATCTTAATATTCCCAAAATATGTCATCAAGATAAACGTCACACCTAAGAATGTATATTGTGCAGAAAACAGCCAAAGGTTGTACATATATGTTGAAAAAGTGGTTGGCATTTTTTGACAAATAAAATTTATTTTATTTTGTTTGCAAAAAATTCACACAAAACATTAAAATATGTTAGATTTGTTGTTAGCGATTGAATTAATAAGATTTAAGAGGTTGAGATTTCCAATTTTACTACACTCACTTTTGAATTTTTTTTGGCCAAAAAACTCAAAAAGTGTGCATATGGTAAAATTTAAACTCTCAACCTTTTAAATCGTATTATTTCACTAGCTATGTTATAAGTATATAGAAATATAATATATATTTTAATGCTTCCTATGAAAGTTTTCAAAAATAATTAATTTTTTTAAAATGTCAAAAGAATGTCCAACCAATGGACTTTTTTTCAACATAAAACACCCTTAAGTTTGGCATTTTTTGTTACTTTTTTTTATTTGGACGTTTGTTTGGAAAATACCTTATGTTGGACGTTTTGGTTTACCTTTTACAATTTTCCTTAACTATATACTCTGAACGCAATTTCATTAAACTTTATATCTCTCTATGAAATTTTTTGCTATACAAATGAAGCTTAATCCTGATCATGTTTTAGTTACAATTTATTTTTTAATCCCAGAGTCATGAAGGAATGCCTTTTATATAAAAATTATTGCTACCTGGCTAGGTGTCATCTTAAATTTAGTCAGTTTTTTAGAAGAAAATTGTAATTGTCAAGAAATTTTTTACAACGTACAAAAATTTTCAAAGTAGGTTATCAAAATTATGCTTAATTTACATGTTAAGTTATAAATTTTATTTTAAAAGTTGCAATAAATTATGAATAGTTTTGATAACCTATCTTGAAAATTAGAAATATTGTAAAACCTCATTGGAAATTGCAATTCTCTTTTTAGAATATCCAAATTTAGTCTAATGAATGTGGTCGTAAAATTTCTTGCTAACGAGTACCCTAAGGGGGCGTTTGGTATGCGGCATTTTTTTTATTCCCAGAAAATTTTTGGATGGAAATCTATTACCATGTTTGTTTGGGCGATAAAAATTTTATTATCCGGAATTATAAATACCCAGGTAAATAATTTGCTCATAAAACATGGGAATCCTATCACTTAAGAATAGATGGGTAATTTATTTTTGCCCGGACAAAATAATTTTGTTTAATTTTTTTCTTCTTTTTTGATCATTGTTGAACTTTTCTTTTCCTTTTTTGCCGTTTTTTACCTCTTTTGTTGTTTTTTGTCGTTTTTGGTCATTTTTGTCGTTTTTCACCCTTTTTGATTTTTTTTTGTCGTTTTTTTGGTCGTTTTTGGTCGTTTTTAGTTTTTTTTTTTGTCTTTTTACCCTTTTTGTATTTGTTTGTTGATTTTAGTAATTTTTTGTCGTTTTTACTGATTTTGTCGTTTTTTTGTCGTATTTGTCATTTTTATTATTTTTTTGTCTTTTTTTGTTGTCTTTTCTCGTTTTTTTTATTGTTTTTTGTCGTTTTTGTCTTTTTTTGTCGTTTTTTTTTACCGATTGTTGTCATTTTTTTTTTCGTTTTTTTGTTGTTTTTTGTCGTTTTTGTCCCTTTTTTTTGTCATTTTTACCGATTTTTGTCCTTTTTTGTTGTATTTTGTCGTTCTTATCCTTTTTTGTTGCTTTTTGTCGGTTTTTGTTGTTTTTTGTCAATTTTTTTCTTTTTTTTGTCATTTTTCGACTTTTTTGTCATTTTTTGTTGCTTTTTATCGCTTTTCTCTTTTTTTTACCATTTTTGGTCGTTTTTGTCTCTTTTTTGTTTTTTTACCGATTTTTATCGTTTTTTTTTATCTTTTTTGTTGTTTTTTCTCGTTTTTGTCTCTTTTTTGTCATTTTTACCGTTTTTTCTCGTTTTTGTTGTTTTTTCTCGTTTTTGTCTCTTTTTTGTTATATTTCCATTTTTTTCTCGTTTTTTACCCTTTTTTCTCGTTTTTGTCTCTTTTTTTGTCGTTTTTACCGATTTTTGTTGTTTTTTTTATCTTTTTTGTTGCTTTTGTCGTTTTTTGTTATTTTTTTATCATTTTTGTCTCATTTTTGTCATTTTTACCAGTTTTTGTCGTTTTTAGTAGTTTTTCGATGTTTTTTGTCATTTTTTTTATCGTTTTTTGTTGTTTTGGTTGTCTTTTTTATTTTTGTCGTTTTGGTCTTTTTTGTCTTTTTGTCTTATTTTTGTATTTGGGTCTCTCTTTTTTTGGTTTTTTTTTTCTTATCGTTTTTGGTTTTTTTTTTCTTTTCAATTTTTTGTTTATTATTATTTTTTAATTTTTTTTCGGGAATATTTATATAGTCACCAAACATGGAAATATAATTTTTCAGGAAATTTAATTCCTTGGCATTTGATTCCTTGGAATATAGAATTCTCGGCTAAGGGTAGTTGTCAATGTATTGTAAGTTGTGTAATAACTTTACTTACATATTTTTATTCAGAATATGTTGATTTCTAAATATAAATCTCAATGACAATTTTACAGTTAATATTGATATCTTGATATGTAATAAAGATTTTGGTTGAGATTTGGATCAGGTTTTCTCTCTGTGTATTTTTCTATGGATTCGGTACAAAAAAATTGTAATTTAGCGACAAAATTATCTGTCACTATATAGTTGTTTTCCGTCGCTATCATAATTAGCGACGATATAGTGATGATTCGTCACTACATCAAATTTCGTCGTCAATTTTTCATCGTTAATTTGTCGATACAGCGACAAATTAGCGACGTATGAAGCGGCGACATTTAGCGACGGATAAACGAATTTTTTCATTCGCAAACTTAGTGACGACTTAGCCACCTATTGGCGACTGATATATTTTTTTGGCTCATTTTTTTAATCATCCAGTAGATTAGCGACATAAATGTTCTAAATTATCGTCGCTAATCAATCGTTATTCTTATAATTATAATTAGCGACGAAAATAGCGATGGAGTAGCGACTTTTACTCATACATTTTTTGATATTAGACGACAGATCATCGATGAAAATATTCCAAAATATTCCATATTTTCGTCGTTGTTTTCCATCACTAATCAGTCATTATTCCATCGCTAAGTTTTTCATTTTTTTTTTCATATTCAATTACTTCTGCTATGCTCATACCTGAGATAGTACAAATATATATAACAATTTACACACACAAATGAGCACATAGAGTTTAAAATGTTGTACAAATACAACCAATATAAAAAACTAAAAATAGCAACTCGATGTTGGGGGCGATGGTGGAGGCGACTGACGGTCCGCAATATACTACATCATGACCGTACTGATGATCTATTGTAGCTCCTCAGAAGCAATACCAACCAGAGCAAGAATAGAAGCCGGAGGAGAAGCCGGAGGAGAAGCTGGAGTAGGTGCAAGAGCTAAAATGGAAGCAGGAGCCGAAATAGTGTTAGGAGCTAGCACGAGACTCTCTCAGCTCTCAGCTCTGTCATCTGCCTCTGTAGGTCGTACAAAATCTATGTGATCTGCTCCATAGAGAGAATGACAGAAAGAACACCGGGGGCGGGCTGTGATGATGCAGGTGGAGCTGGAGGAGGAGCTCTAGAGTAAATAAACGGCTGGAATGTCAATGATCCAGTACCATACATGTTGTCGCATTTAAACCTCCTGACAACTTGGCTCCACAAGTCGTTCTTTCCAGGCGGCGTACGTGGCTAACTACGAAGCCCCCCAGCACCTCTCTTTGACCTGACTCTCCAATATCTCATACGTCTTCTATATTATATATAAAAATAAGTTTAGAGTAGTTATATTGTTGTTGTAGAATCATAGTTAGAATTTTTAGATACCTTAAATTAGGATTAATATTTGAAGTTTCAAGCAAAACACAAGCAGGTCTGGTAATGTCACCTATTGTCTTGTTTTGTGTTGTGATTCTTAGGTGACATGAGACACAAGACAATGAGTTTGAAAAGTCTTCTCCAATGTAATGCCTCATTTGGTTCACGGAATCATCGGGTTAGAAAAGGAAAGTGATTACTTTCCTATGTTTGGATGCCAAAGGAATTGAGGAGGAAAAGAAAGTGATTCCCAATATAAAAAAAAATTAGGAGTGGAAGTGCATTGTCTAGATCTAGACAACAAACTTCATATTGTCTTTGCCATGTCATTGTCATGTCAACTCTATACTTTATTTCACATTTGTATTGCTTTTGAAAAAAATTACATTCCTACGCGACAATCATTTTTTTTCAAACTCACAATAAGTTTGGAGATGCTTTAAGAATACAATTTGAATAATTGATTCTTGAGTCTCTCAGCAAACTTGTTTGCAACAGAGTAATAATTGATCTGTCGTGTCGTGTTTTGCATAGCTGAAGACTCAACTGTAGCCTCGTGAGATTTTGAAAGGTTATTTACAAGGGCACATCATATTTTGATCATAGTTATTCCATTTCTAAGTTTGATTTATTTACAAGTTTGTCTTTGAAAAATTTACTCAGGACTATCCCATTTCTAGGTATAAAAGTCATTTTTTACCAATCATGACAGTCCTACATACAGTCAGGACTGCCAGAAAATATGACAGTCCTTTGTTTCACTTACTGTGAATTAGGATTGCCACTATTTCTGACATGTCCTATCAAATAGGACTACCAAAAAACTGGGCAGTCCTAGTCGACGTGGGTTTGGGTGCCATCGGTATTGAGTAGAAGAGGAAGATGGTGGAGGAGAAGAGGAAGATGTTGGACGAGAAGAAGATGAGAAGTTGTTGCTTAGGGATGGAGGAAATTGTGGAGGAGAAGAGGAAGAAGAAGAGGAGAGGAATTAGGGTTTTGGAAGAGAGAGAATAAAATTTGAAAATAAAACTAAAATTTTGGGTTTTAGAGGGGTTGGGTTGGAATAGTCCTATGAGTAAAAAAATGGACTATCCTGAATAATTTTCCTTCAAACGTGGACTAGTTTCAATCCGAACTATTCCGATCAAATATGATGTGCCCTTATAAATAATCTATATCACATGGACGACTTTATACTGCAGAATTATTGACAGGGATACTTCGTCAGTCTCTCAAGTCTCAACTAACTTGTTTGCTTGCAATAATTCATCTGTCGACTGACTCACTACAGCCAGCCAACTAAATGTTGTTCCCACACTGAAGATTTGCTTTTTGTTGCGGATCAAAATTGTGAACAAAATTAGAGAAACTTGAAAATATTATATACTTGTAGTACTCACAAAGGCCAAGAGGAAGTAGCACTCAAGATGGTTTGCGACCAGGACTCTTGCATTGCTGATCAGTCAGAATCTTCTGGAGAAGGAAACAATCTGGGGTTTCTTCCAGTCTTATCGTTTTAGCAAAATCATCGGATTTTGACACCGGGTTCGACTCCGACATAAATAAACAACTCGGCTTCAAACGTCTTATCCACGCCACGCTTATATTTAATTCTTCTCTTTCTAAATTCTATATAAGCCTGAGGGCATGCTGAAGAAATATATCCAAAAATAGGTACTTTATTAATAAATTAGTGTAAATACATCATACAATTCGTAACAGAAGGCGAGAATATAACACATTTGTTAGCCCTCTAAGCACCTGTAGTCGCTCTCAATATTATTCAGAATGCCATTCAGCGTCGTGTCCATTCCATCAAATATTCGTCTATTTCTTTTCCGCCAAACATGCCACACAGCAGCTAGGAGTTTGATTCGGGCTTTCTTGTAGATATCTTGTCCTTTGCTTTTGAGTGCTGCAATCTCCTCAAAGACAATCTGTAGGCCATCTCTACCTGCCGTAGTAATGCCCAAGTGGCCCCGACACGTCTGCCATATAGTCTCTGCGAATGGACACTGGAAGAACAAGTGGTCCTTTGTTTCAAAGCCAGTCTCGCATAGAACAGAATTGAAGCTCGGAATCTGGATACCAAAGCGCAACATTATATCGCGCATTAGGAGACAATTCCTAATTGCTTTGTAGGTGCATAACTGCATCTTAGTCGAGGCCCCCTTGGTCCATACAAGATCCGCCTAAGCCACCTTGTTATGATGCGGTCTCATTTGCTCATATGCTACTCTGCTAGAGAAGTCTCCATTATTCGAACCCTCCTATAGCCAACGATCACCATCAGCCTCTTGATTGATCTGGATTGTTGAAATCTCTTCTGCAAACCACCGTCCAACTTGTCTGGCTCCCACGTTCCACGTCCCATTATGTATGATTGCATGTAATCCCTCCGTACTTCCTATTAATTCATAAGTAGGCCAACCCAATCTGTTAAGAATGCTTTGGTGATTGAGCCACGGGTCCATCCATAGGCTAGTGGAGCGCCCATCATGAATGTCACGCCTGATGTTTGCCTTCAGCGCTGGTCTGACTCGCAATATATTTTTGTATGTGCCGGAGAAGTTGTTGTCCACTGATTGGACCCAGAAGTTGTTGGATTTCAGATATCTATTGTCGTCCATTGAGCCCATTTGGATTTCTTCTCAAGAAACTGCCATGCCAGCTTTAGCATGGCTACTTCTCGTAGCACCCGCAGAGACTGCAAACCGACGCCTCCTTCCTCTTTGGTTCGACAGAGGTCCTCCCAATTAATAGCATGAAGCCCTCCTTTCTATACAAAGTTTGCGCATAGTTTCTCTAGTCTGCAAATAGTGGTAGTAGGGACGTATATCGCCTGAAGCCAATAAGCTGTGATAGCTAAGATAACTGCTCTGACAACCGCCCGCCAAAAGATAGCAGTTGAGCTTGCCACCCTTCCAATCTTGCTTGAACATATTGCACTAGCCCTTGACAATCAGTATCCTTAGCATAGTTTGTTGTCAGCGGTATGTCGAGATATCGAACCGGAAGGAGTCCCCTGTCAATACCAAGTATCGTGGATAGATGCTCTTGTTGCGGGCAATATATGCTGAAATAGATGCGACTTTTCTCTTTATTAAGGTACAGCCCGGACATGGTCCCAAAATCCTTCTGAAGCTTGTTCAGAGCTCGAATCCCCCTCTTTGTCGGTTCTATGAAGACCAGCAAGTCGTCTGCATATATTAGGTGAGACACCCATGGCATGGTCCTCCTGTATAGTGGCATTATGTGTCTACGGTGCACCGCAACGTCCATTATGCAGGTATAGTATTCCATCACTACAGTAAACAAGTAAGGGGAGAGTGGGTCTCCCTGTCGTAATCCCCGATTGCTCCCAAAGAAACCATGCGGTTGCCCTTTAAGCAGAATCGAGAATGTCGAAGTTGATATGCAAGTCCTGATTCTGTCTAGCCACCAGCTCTCAAATCCCATGCTAAGGAGCACAACACATACAAAGTCCCTGTTCACCATCTCAGGCTTTCCTCAAGTCTAGTTTGATGCAACCTTTCCTCCCTCCAGCTTTATTGAACTTCCGAACCATTTCATGAGCCAGCAAACAGTTTTCTGCAATGGATCGACCTTTTATGAATGTCATCTGGTTATCAGATATCAACCCTTGCATTATGTAAAGTGCCTGGTAGTATGCCACCGCTTCCTGTTCTATCTCCTTATTGTCGACAAGATTACGCCCCCTAGCATCGATCAGGGAACTAATAGTATTCAAGTGTTGTCTCGCTCGAATGGTGACGTGGAAGAATCTTGAACACCGGTCGCCGTTTCTAAGCCATTGACATTTAGCCTGCTGTTGTAGCCGCACCTCTTCATGATAGCGAAGTTGTCGTACCTCCTGTTGTAGCCTACCCACATGTCCTGCAAGCAAGGGGTCCAGCGGATCCATTTAAAGAGCCTCCTGGATCCATAGCTAGCTCCTGCTTGGCTGCATGTAGAGGATGGGTCGGCCTACATTTGTTCCATTGTTTCAAGTCCTTCTTTATCATTTTGAGCCGCTGAACTAAACAGTATTGCATGTTGCCTCTGAATGTATGTTGTAGTCCATGGGAGACCGCCTCCATATACCCTTCAGTTTCCGCCCAACTATTGCAGAACCGGAATGGCCTCCTACGGCTCCTTGTCGTGTCTTGTAGACGCACTAGTATGGGCGTGTGGTCGCTAGTACCGCATTGAAGCCCCTCCGCTTTGCTGACGGGAAACACCTCCAGCCATGTTACATTACATAGTGCCCTGTCGAGTTGGCAAACTATGCGGTTCATGGCGGAGCTATTACTCTACGACCACAGATGGCCAGTCCTGGGAAGACAGTATAGACCCGAGCTAAGAAGGCAATTCTGGAAGTCAGCCAAAATTTCAATAGGAACGCGTCTTCCTCCCCTTTTTTCGTCTTTCGTCAGTATCGCATTATAATCTCCACTTAACAAAAGTGGCAGAGTTTTATTCACCCTGTGAGGAGATCTGAATGATGTCTCTCCAGAGCTGGAACCATCTTCTTCGGTCGTTATGCCCATATACCGCCCCTACTGTAATTTTTAATCCTCCTTTGTTAGAAAAATCAACCACTATCAATTGTTTAGAACGGAATCGTACCTGGCCATTCCAGATACGTGAATCCCACATTACCCAGATTCGTGCCATACCGCACAAGTCCAAGTTATGTGTAGCTTCCCACTGATACAGCTTCCTCTTAATGATTTTGGTATGGAGCTTGATTTTGCTCTCCAGTATCATCGCAATCGAACACTCGTTCTTTTGTATAACATTCTTGATTTCTCGCCATCTCCCAATGGAGTTCGCTCCTCGAACGTTCCATGAGATAACAAACATTTATTGATTTGTTCGGGGGTCCTTGGAGTGTCGCTGGCTCTCCCTAGGATAATGTGGTCGAGCCTGATTTAATAGAACTGATGGGAAAGAAACGCGGAAACCTTTCCCCAAACCAGAGAGTACCTGCGAGAGGACCGAGAAATATAACGCACAAACCCAAAAACAAACACACAAAACAATCCACGCAGACACAGAGAATTTTTGACATGGAAAATCCTTGCAGGAAAAACCACGGGACGATCGGAGTCCAACCCTGAGAAGCCTCCACTAATGGAATAGAAGAATTACACCCTCTACAAACTCCTCCCGATCCAAATCGGATCCCCACAACACTCAGAAGTAAGAACAATGATTACAAGGCTACGAAGAGCGAGAACGACGAGTAGAGATTACCCGAAACACGATCTCCTTCGAAAACGACCTTCAATCCTCCGTCTTCTCTTCCGAAGTTGTAATGGCACTCTTGCCTCCTTCCTCTCTCCAAGTTGTGTTGCCTTTACGATAATATTGCATAATGAATTAGGGTTGAGAAAACTCAACTTAACTCCCTAATCCCGCAGCCAACTTGGACCGTTGGATTAGATCCAGTGGTGAAAAGTCACCCTAAAATCCGCTTCAGCCCCCGACGACACAGAGTTCGGCCAGAACTCTGTGTCGAGCAAACAGCACCTACTCGCCAAACCCTGGAGGAGCCAGACCGAGTTCGGCCAGAACTCGGCCTGGGACCGAGTTCGGGCCGAACTCGGCAGGCCCAGGCCAGAAACTCCTTCAGGAGCAGCAGCAGCAGTAGCGACTCCGCGTCGCCTACTTCCCAAGCTTCTTCGACTTCGAACGGCGCTCGTCGCACTCCGGGGTCTTCTCCATATAGGTTGGGAACCCCACCCACTCCAACAAATCTCCCCCTTCACAACTATGGGAAGGATGTCGTCATCCCGACGATCTGCCTGCAGTACTCAAACTTTCCTCTTGGTAGAATCTTCGTGAACATATCAGCTCCGTTGTCATCTGTATGAACCTTCTCAAGCTCCGCGTCCTTCTTCTCAACCACATCCCGTATCCAAAGATACCGGGTCTCGATGTGCTTGGACCGGCTATGAAACATCTGATTCTTCACAAGGTGGATCGCACTCTGACTATCGCAAAGCAAAGTATACTGCTCTTGCTTCAGTCCCATTTCCTGCAACAACTTCTTCATCCACAACAGCTCCTTGCAAGCCTCCGTCGCCGTAATGTACTCTGCCTCTATCGTCGACAAGGCAACACACTTCTGCAACCGCGACTGCCACGACACCGCTTCTCCCGCAAACATCATCACGTAGCCCGAAGTCGATCGCCTCGTGTCTATATCTCCAGCCATATCAGCATCGGTATACCCAACCAGCTTCGGCTCGTCACCACCAAAGGAAAGTCTCCAACCAGCAGTGCCCTAAAGATAATGTAGAATCCACTTGACCGCACTCCAATGTACCCTTCCAGGATTTGAAAGATACCTGCTAACCGTACCAATTGCATGAGCAATATCTGGCCTCGTACACACCATAGCATACATAAGGCTCCCCACAGCTGAGGCATATGGAACCCGCTCCATATCTTCCTTTTCATCCTCGGTAGATGGACACTGTTCCTCAGTGAGCTTAAAGTGAGCCGCAAGAGGGGAACTCACTTTCTTCGACCCGTCCATCCCGAAACGCTGAAGTACCCGGTGAATGTACTTCGTTTGGGACAAGTGTAGCAGCTTGGACTCTCTCTCTCGGCTGATCTCCATCCCAAGAATAGTCTTCGCTGCGCCCAAATCCTTCATAGAGAAGGCTGCGCCCAGTTGGCGCTTCAGCTCCGCTATCCTAGTGGCATTCCGAACCACTAATAGCATATCATCAACATAGAGCAATAAAATGATAAAATCATCATCGGCAAAATACCTCACAAATGCACAATGATCCGACGTCGTCCGTGCATAACCATGCTCTCCCATAAACGACTCGAACTTCCTGTACCACTGCCTCGGAGCCTGCTTCAGACCATACAAGCTCTTCCTCAACCGGCAGACCAAATGTGACTTGTCCTTCTCACAGAATCCCTCTGGCTGCTCCATGTACAACTCCTCCTCAAGATCACCGTGGAGGAATACCGTCTTCACGTCCATCTGCTCGACCTCCAAGTCGAGACTGGCTGCTAATGCTAGCACCACCCGAATAGACGAATGCTTGACGACAGGCGAAAAGATCTCATCATAATCCACGCCTTTCCGCTGACCGTAGCCTTTGACTACCTGCCTCGCTTTGTATCGAGGGCGAGTAGCATCATCCGTCTGCTTCACTCTAAACACCCATCGATTCTTCAAAGCCTTCTTGCCCGTTGGCAACTGCACTAGATCATATGTGGAATTGGTGTGCAAGGAACTCATCTCCTCCTGCATAGCCTCCATCCACTCCTGCCTGTGTTCGTCTTCCATAGCCTCTGTAAAACTTTCGGGCTCTCCCCCGTCAGTCAATAGCACATACTCATCTGGTGAGTATCTCGTAGATGGTCGACGATCCCTATCACTCCTCCTCAAAGGAACCACTGGTGCTGGCTGTATACCAACAGCCTCCGCCCCTTCAGGAACTGCCTCCCGGCATGCTCATCCTCCTGAGGGACACCCTGACCACCATCAGCAGGCTGATGATCAAGGTTGGGAGCAACTCCATGTAACGGCTCCCCCATAACTGGATCCTCTGCGATGTCCTCTGGAAACTGCTCGAAGCGAAATGACTCTAACTCAGGCAATTCCTCAGCCTCAGAAGGCGTCTCGGAATCCTGAGTGTTGGTCATGGTCTGATCCTCGACGAACACCACGTCCCTGCTTCTGTAGAGCTTTCCTTCTACTGGGTCGTAGAGTCTATAGCCAAACTCATCCCGACCGTAGCCGACAAAGACGCATCGCCTCGTCTTCGGCTCAAGTTTGGTCCTCTCGTCCTTCGGTACATGCATGAAGGCCTTACAACCAAACGTCCGCAGGTGATTGTATGACGGCTCTTTGCCGTACCATACTTTGTCAGGCACATCACCCTGCAAAGGAGCACTAGGAGACAAATTAATAATATAAGCAGCTGTGAGAAAAGCCTCACCCCAATAACTGCCCGGCAAGTTTGCTTCTGACAGCAAACACCGCACCCTCTCCATCAGTGTCATGTTCATGCGCTCCGCTACACCATTGAGCTGAGGTGTCTTTGGCGGAGTCTTCTGGTGTCGTATTCCTTGCTCTCTGCAATACGCATCAAAGGGACCGATGTATTCGCCGCCATTGTCGGACCGAACACACAACAACTTCTTGCCCGTCTTCCTTTCAACAGAGGCCTGAAACTCCTTGAAAGTAGGTAGCACCTGATCCTTGGTCTTTAAGGCATAGACCCAAACCTTCCTGGAATAGTCATCAATAAAGGTTACAAAGTAAGAAGCACCACCAAGAGATTTTACCTCCATAGGACCGCAGACATCCGAGTGAATCAACTCGAGCAACGCCGGCTTCCTCGAACTTGGGTGACTTTGGAAAGACACCCTATTTTGCTTCCCAGCTAAACAGTGCATGCACTTCTCCAACTTTGTAGACCTGAGCCCCGGAATCACCTTCCTGTTCACCAAGTAGCTCATCCCCTTCTCGCTGATATGGCCGAGCCGCCTGTGCCACAACTCGGCAGACGCATCACTGACTGCGTTCACCTCCTGTGCCCCCTGTGCGCTCCCCTCCATATAGTAGAGACCGAACTTCTTGCTTCCTCTGGCAATCACCATCGAACCTCTGAAAAACTTCCACTGACTGTTCCCGAAGAGACTGAAGAATCCCTCGTCATCCAACCTTCCAACAGACACCAGGTTGTAACGGATATCAGGGACATAACGAACATCCTTGAGAACAAGAACCACACCCGTCTTCGTTCTCAAATGCACATCTCCAACGGCAATCGCCTTCGACACATCTCCGTTGCCCATCTTCAACACGCCACAGTTGCCTGTCGTGTAAGTGGCAAACAGTGCCCTATTGTGAGATACATGTGCTGAAGCCCCTGAGTCCACCAGCCAAGAATTGTCATCGCAGGCGAGGTTAGTAATGACCTCATCACCTACGACGATCACATCGCCTCCATGCACCGAGGCCGCCGCTGTAGTGTTCTCTTCTTGCTTCCCCTTATCGCCCTTCTTCTCTCTCTTCCAAGCGAAATAATTTCGCTTGATATGGCCCTTCTTACCGCAATGGTAACACTCTGAGTCCTCGTAACGACCCTTGGACTTCCCCCTGCTCTTGTCTCTGCCACCACCTGGACCCCTGCTTTTGTCCCTTCCGCGGCTCTCCGAAACAAGTGCCTCTGAGTGGTGGGATGCGGATGAAGTGCCCTGAGAACGTCTCCGCATCTCTTCATTCAACACCCCGCTCTTGGCAAACTCCAGACTGACCACGCCCTCTGGAGCAGAAGCGATCATAGATACTCGTACGGTCTCCCACAAGTCTGGCAAAGTACACAGCAGCCACAGTCCCTGAACTTCGTCGTCGAACTTGACTCCCATAGAAGATAGCTGGTTAACCACGCCCTGGAACTCACTCAAGTGATCCGAAATAGACGCCCCATCCTTGTATCGCAGACCCATCATCGTTCGGATCAGGAACAACTTGTTTACTCCGGTCTTCTTCGCATACAAGGATTCCCGCTTATCCCACAACGTCTTCGCGTGCTCAATATTGGCAACGTGGTTGTACACGTTCTCGTCCACAAACTGCCTTATGTACCCACACACCTGTATGTGCTCGAATGTCCAGTCCTCCTCGGATTTATCATTGGGCTTCTCGGATGCAAACACGGGTAGATGCAGCTTCTTGACAAATAGCAAATCTTTCATCTTGCTCCGCTAATAGTGATAATTGGTGCCGTTCAGGTTCACCATGCGCACCGGCTTCGCGTCCATCTCTCCTCTCTGGTTTCTCTGTCAACTACTGACACTCCTTCTGAATTCCAGAACCTGGCTCTGATACCACTCTGATGGGAAAGAAACGCGGAAACCTTTCCCCAAATCGGAGAGTACCTGCGAGAGGACCGAGCAATGCAACGCACGAACCCAAAAACAAACACACAAAACAATCCATGCAGACACAGAGAATTTTTGACGTGGAAAACCCTTGCGGAAAAAACCACGGGACGATCGGAGTCCAACCCTGAGAAGCCTCCACTAATGGAATAGAAGAATTACACCCTCTACAAACTCCTCCCGATCCAAATCGGATCCCCACAACACTCAGAAGCAAGAACAATGATTACAAGGCTACGAAGAGCGAGAACGACGAGTAGAGATTACCCGAAACACGATCTCCTTCGAAAACGACCTTCAATCCTCCGTCTTCTCTTCCGAAGTTGTAATGGCACTCTTGCCTCCTTCCTCTCTCCAAGTTGTGTTGCCTTTACGATAATGTTGCATAATGAATTAGGGTTGAGAAAACTCAACTTAACTCCCTAATCCCGCAGCCAACATGGACCGTTGGATTAGATCCAGTGGTGAAAAGTCACCCTAAAATTCGCTTCAGCCCCCGACGACACAGAGTTCGGCCAGAACTCTGTGTCGAGCAAACAGCACCTACTCGCCAAACCCTGGAGGAGCCAGACCGAGTTCGGCCAGAACTCGGCCTGGGACCGAGTTCGGGCCGAACTCGGCAGGCCCAGGCCAGAAACTCCTTCAGGAGCAGCAGCAGCAGTAGCGACTCCGCGTCGCCTACTTCCCGAGCTTCTTCGACTTCGAACGGCGCTCGTCGCACTCCGGGGTCTTCTCCACATAGGTTGGGAACCCCACCCACTCCAACAAGAACCTGTTGTTCGTTGCCTTCACCCGTCGTTGACGACTCCGACAATTCAGTAAGATGTCGTGCCGACCTGGGATTACCTTTGGTCAAGATAGCAATGTCAGTAGATATATTCGCATTAGCTATACCGGTAGTCATTTGCTTCAATGAGGAAGCGTTCAGGCCTTCCATTATAGCTGTTCTTTTTATGGCTCTGAGCTCTTCTTCCCTTATGCCGCTCCACCTCCCATCTTCATTCAGTTGTCGCGTCGCCAAGTTTGATGCACTGTCCCAACCCTCTCCGAACACTATCAAGGCCTGTGTTGCACCAGTCTCTTCTGTTAAGGTCGCCTCTGGCACTGGTCGTTTACCCAACATGGAAGTAGTCGCACCCGCCCGGAGCATCTGTTCTGGTACCATCTTCATCCTCGACACCCATATCTTCGTCTATATGAGCATTGTCGATAGTAGCTTGGACTTCAAGTTCTACAACAGCTTCCTTCCCATTGTCTTGTGAACCCTGAGTGGTACCAGTTTCCACGGTGTCTATCGTGTCCCGACACAAGTCTTGCGTGTGGCAGAAGCATCTACAACGTACACAGCTCGGTGGTACCCATTCGTATTCGATCTCCTGTTGTATCCAATCTCCGTTCGGTAGGACTATATCAATGCTTCTTAGTAGTTCTCCAATCACCGCTATTTCGACAAAAATCCTTGCGTACGACAAACGTTGTCTGCGGGCCGTAGGGTAATCAGTACGAATAGGTTTCCCAATCATACTCGCCATCTTCATAATGGAGGGGATGCTCCATAACTGCGGTGAAAGCCATGGTAGACGTATCCAGATAGGCACTGTAGTTAGGCGATCTTTTTCGAAATTTGTCCCAGGTAACCACCGCTTGAGAACTACTAACCTTCCATCGAACGTCCATGGTCCTCCTTCAAGGATACGGTCTAGATCTTCCTCCAGTGCGAACTTGATAAAATAGAATCGTTTTAGCGCGAGAAGACCTCCATCGTGCCCTTAGGACGCCACACTCGGTGTGCGTAAGCACGAAGTTGGCCGTAAAATGGCCTATTCCCCATCACATAAAAAACTAATGTGTTCTTCCAATATTCCATGGTTTCTTGCAGATCGTCCGTAGTAATTTCGACCACCTTCTTTCCATTGATAACACATGGTTCAATGTATTGTAGTTCAACTTCCTCCTGTGTCCCATTGGTTTGCATACCTCTGCCCATGTCATTGGCTTCGACCACGTTGCCCCTTGTTCATCTACCTGTCTTCTTGGTAAAATCGTTAGAGTAGGCCCCTCCCGTTCTTGCTGGATGGTCTTCCCTTTGTTCCCAGTGCTCTCCATCCTTCTAGGATTATTGCTTCGATGACGTTCCTTGTTATTGTTCCCTACCATCCCTGTATTGTTCTGCTTGTGCATAGGTTTAGGCCTTTGTAGCCTTTGTATTCTTCCTCCATTGCCATGGATATCCCCTTTCTGCTCTAGAATGTCACCTCTTCCCGCCCGCTCACGTACTGGCACTGCTTTGTTCCTCCGACGTCGTGCTATCGTCGTCCAACCTCCCGCTTCCTCTCGTATGTCTCCATCTTCTGCCTCCGACGTTCTCGCCTCGGTTCGCCGGTGTTCCCCACGCCTGGGGCCGTCTTCATGGTCGCCTCTCGCGGTTGTGTCTTCCAGTGCGGCCGCGCCTTCGTCTTCATCTGTTTGCCCGTCGTGTCGTGCGGCGGGCCAGACGCCCCCGATGCGCGGCCAGATGCCCCCGATGCGCCTGCCCAGGTTCTCTCCGCAGGAGGTGAAACCCTAGCGCTGTCGCCAATTATATATATATATATATACTCCTTCAAGTACGGTACTCTCCTTACGGGAAAGATACGGGAGAAATAAAGTCACGGAGCTGGTCACTTTTTATTCATTGGAGTCTATTTCATTATTATTCCGCCTCCTTGTTCTTTTCTCTTTCCTTCTTCCTTCTCTGCCCCTTCGAAGATAAAGCTTCAGTTCTCCTTATTGGGGAGCATGGCGATCTCTGAATTTCCATTATTATTATAATTTCTTCTACTCTTTCTTGTCTGTTTCTATTTCCTTCTTCTTTGCTCCCCCGTGGTGAGGGGGAAGAGGCAGACGGTGACGCGCTGGCGGACATAGATGGCTGCGTGGATGGTGGTGTCATCCTTGACGATGGCGGGGGAGAGCTCGGCGCAGAAGAAGTCGATGGTGGACCTGGACTTGCGGAAGTCGGCGTCGGGGAAGTGCTGGTTCTATAGGTCTTCGAAGCGGGCATGTTTCTCAAGATATAGACCAACTTTGTCTCAAACTTGTGCCAATGACAGCGGAGGATTCTAGCTACAGCAAGCTCACTACTAGCTGGCAGATCGTCTCGCTTTTTCTTTAGATGAATATTGTAAATTAATAACGGGGAAATTTTTACTCCAACCATTTAATATCGGGGAAAAAAAAAGTGAGAGCGAGAATGAGCCTTAACCAAGCCACTGAGATGAAGCACATTGTGTTTTCCATGAAAGGAGTGTTACTTATAGTGCTATACTGCTATATGAATATTTGGAACCATGCACCATCATCAGACATGTATGATAGCTCATCTGAAGAGAGGATCCACACATTTTTTTCATTCACACGAAATACAAGAACAAGCTTGCCAATAGAACAAAGTACACTTATTTTGGTGGCTTAAATTGTCATATGTTGTGCAATTCAGTGATATGTGTCTGGTATCAGCTACCATTTTGATCCAAAGTATCTTCTTTAACTCTTATCAATACCCTACTTTGCTTCACTGATATGCATTTCAGTGTCACGAGGCTTCCACTTACACATGACCTGAGGAGAGTAAATATTTATTTGTTGAGTACTATGACTTATTCATTGAAGTTGGCCAATTTGATTTTCTAAACCAAAACATCAGAGGCTTAAAACATAGCTTGTAAAATAGTTTAGTTATCCAATCTACACATGCACTGCAATGGCTAATGGAGCGCAACTGTCTTGAACAGTTGCTTGAAATTCACTATTTTCTTTGTGTTGAGACATAACACTTTTGTTTCAGCAATGTTACGCACGCGAGTTATCAAGGTGGGAGCTCCCATTATACAACATTTTGGCGAATCACTTTCGGGATCAATGACGATTAGAAACTTCAACTAGGAAGCAAGATTTGTGCACAAAAATTTTCATTTCTCTGATGAATATTCTGGACCCAAATTTTATAGTGCTGGCGCAATGGAGTGGGCGCTTTCGTTTGGACATGCTGTCTCCATTGTGTTTGCATTTTCTTTGATATCCTTGATTTCAGTACCAAAAGGGTTTATTGATCCTGGTAATTGTTCTTAAGGACACAAACAATGTAACGTGATCATATTTCTTTTGTAAAAGGAAGACTAGAGGTTCATAATCAGCATATTTATATAATTTTTCATTTCAGGTCTTGCTGCATGAAAACAAAGTTATCTCTGTGGAGAGGATACTGCAGTATACATCCATTCCTAGCGAACCATCTCTTACTATAGAAGCAAGCACTTACGACGTCGACTTCCGCATGTCCAGGTCCACCTTCGACTTTCTCTGCGCTGATAGAGCTCTCCCCCGCCGTCACTAAGGAGGACACCACCTCCACGCCACCATCCTTATCCGCCAGCGCGTCGACATCTGCCTCTTCCCCCTCGCCGTGTGGTGCTCTGTCTCTAGAGAAGAACTGAAGCTTCAGCTCCAAAGGGAGTAGAGAAGAAGAAAATAGCAAAGGACAAGAAGAAGGAGGAGAAGGAATAATAATGACGGGAAATAGAGCACATTTATGATTCTAATGAATAAAAAGTGACCAGCTCCGTGACTTTATTTCTCCCGTATCTTTTGGCAAATGTTAAAGGCCACCCCCTTTTTACTAAGGGCCATCAACTTAAAATTTTAAAAAAAATTACAAGTTTGTCATTTTGAAAACACTAAGGGTCACCCTACTTCTGTCAATTGAGGACTGCAGGACTTGCCTGCAGTCCAAAGTGAAGACAGGACTGCAGTGCTGGCCTGCAGTCCTCAATTGACAGATTTTTTTTTTTTTTTACCTACAGTGACTGCAGGGCTTTCCTGCAGTCCAAAGTGAACAGAGGACTGCAGTGTTGGCCTGCAGTCCTGCAGTCCTCTCCGTCGATGTTTCTGTTTGAGAGTAACCACCATTACCATCACCTCCGGTCACCATCCAGTAGGCCTAAGCCAATACTCCCGCCCGGTCATGGAATCGTCCTCTCAACAGAATGGAGGTTGCAGCTCACAGCAGAGGAGAGATGTTTCTGTTTTGAAGCAAACAGAGAGAAGAAGAAGAAGCAAGAAGAAGAAGAATAATGTTGATTGAAGCAGAAAGTTATCAAACAGAGAGAAGAAGAAGAAGAATAATAATGCCGCAGAAAGTTGCAGCTCACAATTGGCGGCTGATGTGTCCCGCTCCTCGTCTCCCTCCTCCTCTCCTCCTCCAAGACCGACGCCTTCTTCCTCCTCCGACGCTTCCCCTTCTCCCATATCTCCCAGGAGCCCCCCCTCTTCGTCGAGCCTAAGCTCTCTGCCATGGCTCCGCCAAACCCACCCCGCCCGGTCCCCCGCCTCGCCTACCTCATCTCCGGCTCCGCCGGGGACGGGCCGTGCCTGAGAAGGACCCTCCGCGCGCTCTACCACCCGGCCGACTCCTACGCCGTGCCTGAGAAGGACCCTCCGCCGCCATTTTGTTGAAGGAGGCCATTTTCTTTGGTTCCTCTTGGTGGCCCTTAGTAAATTACTTTACATTAGGTTGCTCTTAGTAAAAATTTAAGAGGGTCATGGTTGCCCTTAGTAAAAAAGGGGTGGCCTTTAACATTTGCCTATCTTTTCCGTAAGGAGAGTACCGTACTTGAAGGAGTATATATATATATATATATATATATATATATATATATATATATATATAGAGAGAGAGAGAGAGAGAGAGAGAGAGAGAGAGAGTACCGTACTTGAAGGAGTATATATATATATATATGTATATATATATATATATATATATGTATATAATTGTTGTATCATTGTTAGTTTATTGTTTGTTTAGTAAGTCGGAAGGAAAAATGTTCAGTGGAAGCGCTCGCCATATATATATATATATATATATATATATGTATATATATATATATATATAATGTCTGTGCTAGGGTTTCTAGAGGAGAAGGGTGATCCAGGCGAAGGCACATCTGCGGAGGAAGTTCTCGACGGCCGAGGAGGTGGGAGCAATGAAGGCGTTGATGATGGGTTGATTATGGGCTGCGGGAGCAAGCTGGTGGGTGGACAACCGTGGAAAGACGACGACGTCCCAAATCGGTGGCACTGTGAGGAAAAAGACGGAGGGATGCGTACAACGGGATCTGATGAGAGGAGCCGGAGACCGGCCGTAGGGAGGCAGACGCAGGAAGAACAACGTTCTAATAGAGGCATGAGGAAGGAGTATACTGCCACCATGGGAACGCATAGGCCCGGGAAGGAGGCGGCGGCCAACAGATGGGTCCAACGAAACAACCATACGGAGAATCACAGCCGGAAGAGTCCAGACACGTAGTCCCGCACAAAACCGGTATCATGGGCGGATATTTGTCGTCCGGCGGCGGTAGAGGAGGAAGTGGACCTTCAATATGTAGAGCCTAGTATTATTAACGGGCAAAGAGTAGTTGAAATCACGGGGGATGACATACAAGAAACGGTGGAGTATTGGAAAAATACTCTTGCGTTATATGTAATGGACAACATGCCATTTTATGGCCAACTCCGGGCATTCGCCCATAGGGTATGGCGACCCAAAGGAGCCATGGAGATATTCTTGCAAGAGAACGGCTTCTACTTAATCTAATTTGATCTGGAGGAAGACTTGGAGCGGATTCTGGAAGGTGGCCCATGGACCTTTGACGGAAGATTGGTGGTACTAAAGCGTTGGAGACCGGAGTCTAACTTTGAGAAGGATCGCTTATCTACTGTCCCCATCTGGATAAGACTACCATGACTGTTGCCGCAATTATGGAGTATACCTTCCATAATAAAGATGGCAAGTATGGTTGGGACTCCGATCAGGACGGATATCCCAACTGCGAGGAGACAACGGCTTTCTTATGCCCGAATCTTTGTGGAGATAGCAGTATCTGACAGGCTTCCTAGGACGATTGACATAGTCCTGCCGAGTGGAGAGTGGACTGATCAAGAAGTTGAGTATGAACAAGCGATGCCAGTGTTTTGGCCATACTGACATTCAATGTCAGTCTCCTAAAGATATAGCAGCGGATGAAGACACTCATATTGAGGAGACGGAAACCCGTGAAAACGTTTCTGATACCAATATGCAGCTGGAGCAAAAAGTCGGAAGAGAGGAAGTAGGTGTGGATAAGGATCCTCAACAATTCTCGATACTTGGGAAATGCCGGGGGCCGGAACATAAAAATCCGGACTCACATCGTGCTAACTCTCTGGCACTTGTGGTACATAGTAAAGCCATCCCTTCGAATGGTAGTGCGACCAGGCCAGAAACTAGACAAGAGGAAATAGAACTCGAGCTACAAACTAGATTGAAGCGGCAGACAACAACAAAGCAAATACATGGAGCTCTCAGTAACAAAGAAGTGAACAACAGCAGTAGGTTCATACGGCCAGAGGAGGATAAAGAACTGACAAATGAGAACCCTCAATGGAGGGAATTATTGGCTAGGAGGGAGGCTACTAAGGTGAGGGTTCACAACATATGGCTCATCCCCAAGACCGTTCCAGGGAGAGTCTGCGAAGTTCCGTGGACGGGAGGCAAGGAGATCAATGACCATAATAACAGGGAATGTCCGAGGCGCCAACTCGGTTAGTAGATGGCGGGAAGTTAAAAGAGTGATGTACAAATACAAGCGCTCCATAATAGCTGTCTTAGAGAGCAAAATCAAGTCCTATGATCTCCTCAACAGACGAATCCCGAACCAATGGGCATCAACTCACAACTTAGATATCGGTGGTATGGCACGCATTTGGATGTTATGGGACACCCGACTCTGGACAAGACAGGTTCGTTTCTTATCAGAGCAATTGATTGTATTGGAACTAACTAATCCAGTAGGGCTTAAAGTGTTAGTCCCGGGAGCTTGATCGAAGATGAAAACTAATGCAATCGAGATCTGAGATGTCCCACAAAACTTTGCAGAGAGCAAACTCAAGATCTACGATGGAATAAAAAATCAAATAGCCAAATTACAATCTGAAGGAGGGAAAAAAGAGAAGAGAAGATCTCTCGTTCTTCCTTGCAAACGTGTTGCAATTGGGACAGAACGAGTTACAATTAAAACTAGAGAGAGATGAGAAGAAGAACAATGCTGGGGTGTCAAAACACCGTTGCTCAAAGCAAGATTCGCCCCACACGATCTGCTTCCAGGAACCAGCAAGTTGAATAACTTGTGGAACGCTCGATGTCACCTCTATTCTGACTCCTCGGATGAACTTGCAATGGCGGCAGCAGCTCTCTCTCTCTCTTTCTCCTTTTCTGACTTGTATTTTCGTAGTAGTCACAAAGGAGGCCAGAAGAGAGTATAAATAGAGAGAGGGTGGAAACCCTAGCCGCCTCTTCAGTTATTGAAAGATTGAATCAAATCACAAAAAGATAGCAACGAATTAATTCTAATCCCACAAAGATAGGAACTGAATTAATTCAAATCCCACAAATATAGTAACGAAATTAATTCAAATCCCACAAAGATAGGATCTGAATTAATCGCATTGATTCACCCTTTCCATAACCGATTTGAAATCTGCACAGTCAGCGTAGCCCTCCATGCGGCAGCAGCAGCAGCAGCAGCAGCCTGGCCGCATGGACCGCTTGGGCCGCATGGACCGCATGTGCCGCATGAGCCGCATGGACCGCATGAACCGCATGAGCCGCATGGACCGCATGAGCCGCATGAGCCGCATGGACCGCATGGACCGCATGGACCGCATGAGCCGTATGGACCGCATGGACCGCATGAGACGCATGAGCCGCATGGCCGCATGAACCGCATGACCGCATGAGGCCGCAAATGAGCCGCATGCCGCATAAGACCGCATGGCCGCATATGAGCCGCATAAAGACCGCATGACTGCTGACGTGCTAAGTGCAAAGTGCGCCAACAAAACGCCACATTACACCTCATGAGCCCATGAGCCCGAGTCCGAGTCCGAGTCCGAGTCCGAGTCGCTAAGCCCCTTTGGGGCTTAGCTCCAAGTGGAATTAATCCAAGAGAATGACAAAAGCATTAATGCTTAATCCTTGGAGCCTTATTCTTACCTCCTAGTAAAATCACCCACATGGTTCCCTCCTTAGGGTCACCACCCCATGTGCATCTCTCAACAACACACCCAAGTATATATGTTGAGATAACTCATGGTGCTTTTCCAATGTGGGACTAAAATTTTACAAGGCATGTTGAGAGCAAGCTCTCTCCATGTAAATAAAGCACCAACAATCCCCCCACATATCACAACATATATATGTGTCCAGGGTTGAGCGTTCCCCACAGTAACTGTCCATTTTGCATTAGGATAGATGTCGCTGACGACTTGAATCTTCCCGCATGGGTTAAATAACAATGTGATACAAGAATGGACTACGCCTTGAATTCTGTACCACAATTGTAATTCTTCCCACTCACAAAGTGTAGTTACGTGTGCTTCTGGCTGCACATTAAAGGCCCTGTGCCAGCCTGGTTTCAGTGTATAATTTTGGGCGTCTACAAGTTTACCCTCAAGAGACGGCCTGATATCTCTTTTCATACACTATAGGTGAGTTCTTTATTAAAGAGATATGGCATGAAGCCTTGCGCTTCCTTGCGGTGCTACGCCGCTATGACATGGCCTGAAGCCGAGGCATTACCCCTACCTGGAAACCTCATCGTAGTGTCATACTACTGTAGCATGAGGTCACAAGCCTCTTTGTAGTGCCAAACTACCCTCTATGTTTCTGTAATTTTTTTTAATTGATGTTACATTTAGCGACGGACTAGCGACTAACTAGCGACGGATTATATAAATATTTGCAGTTACCGACGGAAGAGCGACGGAATATCCGTCGCTAACTGGGTGATATAAAATATTTTGCAGTTACCGACGGAAGAGCGACGGAATATCCGTCGCTAACTGGGTGATATAAAATATTTTGCAGTTACCGACGGAAAAGCGACTACCTAGCGACGGCGCATCCGTCGACATGGTTCTGGAAATATGGTAGGTTTCCAGAGACTTAGCGACGGATAGTTGGTCGCTAATCCGTCGCTAATCGGTCGAGGATGACGACGGACTAGCGACGGATGAGCGACCAATTATCCGTCGACATGGTTCTAGAAATATGGAAGCTTTCCAGAACCAGGCCGACGACCTACCCGTCGCTAATACGTCGCTATAACATCGAGGTTGACGACGGAATGGCGACGGAATAGCGACTGATTTTGCGTATCAGGAACCTCTCTGATACGCTTTTACCGACCTATTGACGACGGATTAGCGACGGATATTTTAATATTATATGGCATGTAAACCGACGGGAACATGTCGCTAATCCGTCGCTAAGTAGGTGAAAGACAACCGTCGCTAACCAGTCGCTAGTCCGTCGGATAATTATTTGTCCGACGGCTTAGCGACGGACATTTTTTAGCGACGACGTTTTTCCCGACGGCCATTTTCATCAAATATCCGTCGCCATTACGTCGGTAATTTATTTTACCGACGGATAAGCGACGGATCTGGCCGTCGCTAAAGTTGGTTTTTTTGGTAGTGCATGGCTTGCAATGCCGAGGCTTTACCCCTGCCTGGGTACCTCATCGTGGTGTCGTGCCACTGTAACATGGGGCCATCCTCCCCTTTGTAGTGCTGTCTACAACTCTTTAATTACGTCATACAGCATTAGGCTACCTGCCTATTTGCGGTGCTACACCGCTGTGACTTGGCTTGCAAAGCCGAGGCATTACCCCTACCTGGGAACCTCATGGTGGAGTCACCCCACTGTAGCATGGAGTTTCACTCCTTGTAGTGCTGCTCTACCGTGCTTCCTGTAAAGCACACCAGACATTCACTCTGCCTGAGAACTCATTAAGGCGTTTAAGCCAACCTTCCTCAGGATCAGTTTTTCTGCAGAAAAAATACATAGTAGACAACAGTGGTTATGGGTCCGTATCCCTTCCATGTTCCATAGAACAAGTACCCACCGTTACCTGATAGTTTCCCAGTCAGTGATCCTCCTTTGAACCAAAAGTTAGATGCCTAGTAGATTTCTCTTTGAACTAATAGCATAAAACTTTATGGTAGGATTGCAAAGACACACTATCAGAATGCCTTCAAGCCCATTTTACAAGCTGTGTCATCGACCAACTGGCGCTTGAGGCCCTTTGTGAACGGATCTGCCAGGTTCTCCTGACTCCGAACATCAACCACTGAAATTACACCTCTTTTAATAAGATCGTGTACTGCCCTATGCTTCAACCGTACAGTCCTCTTCTTTCCGTTGAAGAGGTCATTTGATGCCACCGCCACAGTCGCCTGGTTGTCACAGTATATCGGTATCGTCGGTATCTGAGCCCCAACCACTGGAAGATCATACATGAGCTCCCGAAGCCATTCTGCTTCATCTGCTGCAGTTTCAAGTGCATAGAATTCAGATTCCATGGAGGAACGAGAGAGTATAGTCTGCTTCTTCGACTTCCACGATATAGCAGCTCCACCCAAGGAAAAGACATATCCACCTGTGGATCTCTCGCTTTCCATCTTTGAACACCAGCTAGCATCACTGAAGCCTTCCACTACTGTCGGATACCCGTTGTAGTGCAGTGCATATGTCTGAGTCTTCTTGAGATATCTCATTACTCGCTTCACAGCTTTCCAGTGCTCAACCCCTGGGTTGCTTGTGAACCGACTCAGCATTCCCACGGCGAAAGCTATGTCAGGCCTTGTGGCAGTAGTTGCATACATCAAACTTCCGATAACGCTAGAATACTCCAGCTGCCTGACGCTTTCCCTCGAGTTTGGCTTCAGCTTCTGATCACACCTGTATGGCGTATCGATCCCTGAAAGATCCTTATACCCATAGCGTGTGAGCATCTTCTCAATATAGTGAGATTGTGACAGCGCTACTCCAGTGTCTGTCCTGATGATCTTTATGCCCAAGATGACATCTGCATCCCCCAAGTCCTTCATACTGAACTTGGTTGAGAGGAACTTCTTTGTCTCTGTGACACAGCCTATATCCGTACCTAGGATTAGCATGTCGTCCACGTACAGACAAACGATGACTCATCTTCCATCAGCGAACTTTGTGTAAACACATTTGTCCGTCTCGCTGACTCTGTAGCCGTTTGACCTAATAACTTTGTCAAACTTCTCATACCACATCTTGGGAGCTTGCTTCAAACCATATAATGATTTCACCAACTTGCAGACTTTGTCTTCAAGACCTTTGACGACAAATCCATCTGGCTGTTGCATGTAAATCTCTTCGGTCAGCTCCCCATTCAGGAACGCTGTCTTTACATCCATCTGATGTATCACCAACTTATGTATAGCTGCTAGAGCGATTAATATCCTGATGGTGGTCATCCGAGCTACTGGAGCGTACGTGTCGAAGTAGTCTATTCCCTGTTTCTGAGAAAATCCCTTGGCGACCAGCCTGGCCTTGAACTTGTCAATAGTTCCATCTGCCTTCATCTTTTTCTTGAAGATCCATTTACATCCAATAGGCTTTTCTCCTTCATGTAGATCTACCAACACCCATGTGTTATTGGAGGTGATAGAGTCAAACTCGTCATTCACTGCCTCCTTCCAGAAGATAGCATCTCTGGTCTTCATCGCCTCATCATAGGTAAGCGGATCTGCTTCCACATGATAGGTGACAAAGTCATCTCCGAAATCTTTCGGTCTCCTCGCTCGCTTAGCTGACGGCTCGGCGAGTTCTGGTGCAAGAGTTGTTTCATCAACAACAGCTTCTTCTTGGACTACTGGCTCGTATGAGATTTCAGTCTCATTAGTACCTACATCATTTTCCGGAATGTCCGAAAGAACAATGTTTTTGTCTTTTGCGAACTTGTCTTCAAAGTATTCAGCATCGCGAGATTCGATAATATGATTTGATTCAATATCAAGAAATCTTCGAGCATCACTCTTCTCGGCATACCCCAAGAAGATAGCATTCGTAGTCCTTGTCCCCAGCTTCTGAATCTTCAGATCTGGAAGCTTCACATACGCCAGACACCCCCACACTCGAATGACATTCAAGTTGGGTCTGACTTTGAACCAGAGTTCATGAGGAGTTACGTCCGAAGTTGCATACGGTACTCTATTTAGAATAAAGTAGCCATCAATACAGCTTCTCCCCAGTAGCATTTTGGAAGGCCTGCAGTAAGCAGCATAGAACTCATCATTTCTGTTAATGTCCGGTTCTTCCTCTCTGCTACTCCGTTGGATTGAGGAGAATATGGAGCAGTAGTCTCGCATATAATTCCATGTTCTTTGCAGAATGATGCGAATTCATGAGACCTGTACTCCCCACCTCGATCACTCCTTAACCTCTTGAGTTGTTGTCCAGTCTGTCGTTCAGCTTCGGCCCTGAACTCTCTAAACTTCTCGAAAGCTTCGTCTTTAGACTTGAGCAAGTAGACGAACGCGTATTTTGAGAAGTCGTCGATGAAGGTTATGAAATACTTCATTCCGGCCTTCGTGGAGAAATGTTTGAAGTCACAGATATCGGAGTGCACCAACTCCAGAAGATCTGTGCTTCGATTGACCCGATGAAAGGGTTTCCTTGTGATCTTCGTCTGAGCACACACCTCACACTTCTCCACCTTACCCCCACATTTGGAGATAAGTCCTAGACTAGACATTTTGTTGATTCTTTTACAATGAACATGTCCTAGTCTATTATGCCACAACTCAAGAGAATAATCAGAAAATGCAACTGCATTAATGTCTTCAAACTGGTTAACAAGCTGAATTTTAAACATTCCTTCGGTTTGATAAGCTTTCCCGAAGTATGTTCCTTTCTTGGACATCACCATCTGACCAGCATTGATGTCCATCCTCAAGCCTGCGTTGCAGAGCAGGCTTCCAGAGATCAGGTTCTTGGCAATCGCCGGAACATGCTTCACACCTTGAAGCGTCAGAGTGTTCCCAGAAGTGAGTTTCAGTTCAACGGTCCCGATCCCCAGAACTTCAGCTTGGGCCTGGTTTGCCATGACAACCTTCTCAGATATTGGCTGGTACGTGACGAACCATTCCTTGCCAGAACAGACATGGCAAGTCGCACCAGTGTCTATCCACCAGTCAGAGTCAACCCCCACATTTGTGACCTGTGCGATCATAGCAACAAAGTTAGAAACCAATGAAACCTTATTAGGCTCACCTTTCTCTGATTGTTTAGGCTTAGATCTGCATTCACTCTTGTAGTGGCCTTTCTTGCCACAATTATAACAAGTCACGTGGGACTTAGTCTTCTGTTGCTTGAAAGAAGGACCCTTCACTTTTAGATTAGTGAAGTCCTTCTTCTTGGGATGAGAAGCGCCTGCTTTTCCTTGGGATCTCTCGTCTGCACAAGATTGGCTTTAGCCAACTGTTTGGACAGAGTGTCCACCTTCTGTTAGGAACGCATCTCGTCCTCAACATGGATCTCTTGCAGTAGATCTTCCAAGCTAATGTCTAGCTTCTTTCTGTGCATCCTTGCATAGAAGGTACTCCATCCAGCAGGAAGTTTTGAGACGATCCCTCCGACGACAAACTTGTCGGGAAGGGGCATCTCTTCGTCTTCCAGTTTCTGACGCAGCTTCAGAAATTCTTTTACCTGTGGTAACATGGACTTTTCGTCCTCAAAGAACAATTTGTGATATTTTTCAACCACAAACATTTTGCTCCTGTTCTTGTCTTCTTCATACAAATTTTCCACAGACTCCCATATGTCTCTGGCAAGTTCCTTCTTTGAGTAGGATTCTGCCAGGGAGTCCTCCATAGCATTCAGGATGAGAAGTCTGCAGATGCTATTTTTCCTTCTCCACTTGGCCTGGAGTTTGGTAGCCGCGTTGATGGCGACAGTAGATCCAGTGTTTGGAACAGAGGGTTCTTCCTCCAACAGAACATGATCAACGTCTTTCAGTTGAAGAGTTAGGTACACCTTTCTCTTCCAGACTTGATAGTGCTCTCCATCGAACTTTTTCAACTTGCAGAAATCCGATTGGAGGAGCGAAGCATTAATGTTTTCCATCTATACGGATCTTGCTTTGAGATTGTTAGTCCCGGGGGCTTGATCGAAGATGAAAACTAATGCAATCGAGATCTGAGATGTCCCACAAAACTTTGTAGAGAGCAAACTCAAGATCTACGATGGAATAAAAAATTAAATAGCCAAATTACAATCTGAAGGAGGGAAAAAAGAGAAGAGAAGATCTCTCGTTCTTCCTTGCAAACGTGTTGCAATTGGGACAGAACGAGTTACAATTAAAACTAGAGAGAGATGAGAAGAAGAACAATGCTGGGGTGTCAAAACACCGTTGCTCAAAGCAAGATTCGCCCCACACGATCTGTTTCCAGGAACCAGCAAGTTGAATAACTTGTGGAACGCTCGATGTCACCTCTATTCTGACTCCTCGGATGAACTTGCAATGGCGGCAGCAGCTCTCTCTCTCTCTTTCTCCTTTTCTGACTTGTATTTTCGTAGTAGTCACAAAGGAGGCCAGAAGAGAGTATAAATAGAGAGAGGGTGGAAACCCTAGCCGCCTCTTCAGTTATGGAAAGATTGAATCAAATCACAAAAAGATAGTAACGAATTAATTCTAATCCCACAAAGATAGGAACTGAATTAATTCAAATCCCACAAATATAGTAACGAAATTAATTCAAATCCCACAAAGATAGGATCTGAATTAATCGCATTGATTCACCCTTTCCATAACCGATTTGAAATCTGCACAGTCAGCGTAGCCCTCCATGCGGCAGCAGCAGCTTGGCCGCATGGACCGCTTGGGCCGCATGGACCGCATGTGCCGCATGAGCCGCATGGACCGCATGAACCGCATGAGCCGCATGGCCGCAAATGAGCCGCATGCCGCATAAGACCGCATGGCCGCATATGAGCCGCATAAAGACCGCATGACTGCTGACGTGCTAAGTGCGCCAACAAAACGCCACATTACGCCTCATGAGCCCATGAGCCCGAGTCCGAGTCCGAGTCGCTAAGCCCCTTTGGGGCTTAGCTCCAAGTGAAATTAATCCAAGAGAATGACAAAAGCATTAATGCTTAATCCTTGGAGCCTTATTCTTACCTCCTAGTAAAATCACCCACATGGTTCCCTCCTTAGGGTCACCACCCCATGTGCATCTCTCAACAACACACCCAAGTATATATGTTGAGATAACTCATGGTGCTTTTCCAGTGTGGGACTAAAATTTTACAAGGTATGTTGAGAGCAAGCTCTCTCCATGTAAATAAAGCACCAACATAAAGTGTGGGTCGGAGCTGTATACGGCTACTACAACGACCGACAGCTACGGTTCCAATTATGGAAGGATATCGTTAAGATAGATACTGAAGTTACAGACTCCATCCCACTTCTGATTAGTGGAGATTTCAACGCTATGCTTACGGAGGACGAAAAGAAAGGAGGACGACGCGTGCCTGACTCTACTTTGGTGGACTTCCAGAACTGCCTACTGAGCTCTGGACTCTCTTGCCTAGTTAAAAGTGGACACATCTAGTCCTGGAACAATAGTTCTGCTCATAACAAAGTGGTGTGTCAACTTGACAGAGCTTTATGCAACTCCAAGTGGCTGGGAATGTTTCCGCATAGCCGGACGGAGGGGCTTCACAGTGGTACCAGCGACCATACTCCCATCCTTGAGCGTATGGTGGCAGGCGAACATCCGCATAGAAGGCCATTCCGGTTTAGCAATATATGGCCTACGGGTACGAGGCTGTCGTCAAACAAGGATTGGAGTATAAAGTGAGGGCAATGCCCAATTTTGCTTAGCCAAGAAACTAAAAGCAACTAAGTCTGCCCTCAAACATTGGAACAGAAGCCGGCTTATGTCCAAAATTAGCACACTAGAGGCGGAGTTACGTGACATACAGGAGCTCACCCAAGCCGCACCATTGGACAACACTCTGGCGGCGAAGGAACTCGATCTACAGGAGAAAGTGCGCATTCGACGGTTCCATGATGAAATTGACTTGCAACAGAGGGCGAAATGCGAATGGCTTAGGGACAGCGACCGGTGCACAAAATTCTTTCACGCTACCATAAAACCTCGCCAACATAGAAACTCCATGGGGCCGCTAATTGATAGTAATGGTGTTCCGCTTGTGGATGAAAAAACTATGATAGAAGAAGCCATCAACTATTATAAAGATTTATATAATAACCCAGATCAGATGGTGGAATTTCCGGTGATAACTTGCAAAAGGATTGTATCCGAGACAGGTAACGAGTTAGAAAGAAATAGAGATGGAGGAAATTGAAGATTAGTTAAACAGGCCTACCCAAACAAGTCGCCAGGTCCGGACGGGTTCAACGCCACATTTTTCAAGCACCATTGGGAACAGATGAAGGACCAGGTACCACATGTGGTACAAGATTTCTTCTCGACTGGCCGGCTACTAAAAGAATTGAACCATACCTTCCTAACCTTGGGGCCGAAGAAGGAGGGGGCGAGTGCACTGACTGACTACCGTCCTATTGCCTGTTGTAACTTTTTATATAAAATTATTACTCATGTTATGTGTTCTAGAATGCAGGCCACAATGGGCGAGCTGATATCGGCCAACCAATCAGCTTTTATAAAAGGTCGTTCTATTGCGGAGAACTGTCTACTCGCACACGAGCTTGTCAGAGAATTTAATAAACCAGGAGGCAGGAAGGGATGTATCAAATTAGATCTTCGAAAAGCGTATGATTCAGTGAACAGAGAGTTCGTGTGCAGGATCTTACTTAGTTTGGGCTTTGAAGAATGGTGGGTCGACATAATTAAGGAATGTATTACTACTTCGACCTTCTCGATCCTCGTCAATGGTCAACCGCACGGTTACTTTGAGAGTAACAGAGGGCTCCGGCAGGGGATCCTCTATTGCCATATCTATTTACGGTGGTGATGGAATATTTTTCATGTCAGTTGGATCTTGTTGTCCACTTTAGGCCAAATCACTCCCTTGTACAGGCGAATTGAGCCTATCATCTCACATCTCATATATGAAGATGACCTCTTGGTATTCATTGAACCATCGACAAGTAGTATTATGGCGTTGAACATGCTTTTGGAAGACTTCGGGAAGGTTACGGGCCTCAGGGAGAAGAGTTGGGCTTATTACAATAAAGAGTGTCCGCAAAAGGATACGTGGTCGCGCCTTCTATGCATTGACACGGTTGAGCTTCCAGTAAAATATTTCGGTCTACCACTATCCGTTACTTATGCCAGGGACACAGATTGTTAGGGCCTGACAAATTATGTGCATGCTTGGTTAGAAGGATGGCAATCCCAATTGTTATCCTTCGGAGGGAGAATAGAACTTATTCGATCAGTTATTACGGCGATAGCTTCTTACTGGCTTCAAGCTATCCATATTCTAGATAAGACTATTGAGAGGGTTGAAAAATTGTGTGCCAATTTCTTATGGAGAGGTGGCCTTCATGCAATATCCTGGGAAGAAGTATGTAAAAGGAAGGAGGAGTGGGCATTCACTCTTTGAAAATTCTCCGAGAGGTCGCAGTGCACAAATTAGCATGGAGGCTACTAGATGGCAAATCCTTGTGGGCTCGGTGGTTGTCCAGCAGGTATCTTAATAATGCGAACTTCTGGATACAAAAGTTGGATAATAACTTTCATGTTACATTCAAAAATATACTGAGAATTCGATCTCAGTTGAAAGCAAAACTCAAGCGAGTGATTCACTATGGGTCGGCCACTAGCCTCTGGTTAGACCCATGGCTGAATCACTGCAGTCTAGTGGAAAGAATCATGGGTTGGCCGGTGTTCGAATTGGTAGGCAACTTGGACACAGTGGATGCCATCATTGAGAATAACACATGGAATATAAGCAGTAGACGAGAAGGAAGGTGGCTGGCCACGGAGTTAGCGGACGTCGACATAGACTCGTTGGAACTCTCGGATCGCTGGGTCTGGGAGGACTCAAGTAATGGCAACTTTAGTAGTAAAGTGGTTTATGAACAATGTCGGCCAAGGTTTCCTCGGGTAGAGTGGGCAGGCATCGTATGGCCGGGTGGCGATGAAAATGAAATTATGTGCTTTCAAAGCTATACGAGGGAGACTGCTAATTAGAGACAGATTGATAGGATTGGGTATTCATGTGGACAATCTGAACTGTATACTATCCGGCAATTCTCCGGAATCATGCGATCACCTCTTCTTTCAGTGTCACGTGTCGGCACATATATGGCATATTGCCAGTGCTAAGTTGGATATCAGTAGGACAGGAGGAGGAGACTTACAAGCCATATTTGATGAGGTGGCGGCATGCAAGAACCAAGGGCAGGATGTCTACAATAAAGCCATAATGCGATTACTATCGGCCATATGGCATATATGGCGTGAACAAAACAGACAGACGAATCTTCGAAGGAACAATAATGTCTACAGCTGCTATTATTAATAATATTGAGTGAGACTTTGTATGTATGGGAGGGAATTGAATTAAGATAGCTCAGTGTGTAATGTGGCTCTAGTTTTGTTGAATAAAATCACCTATTCTTCAATATATATATACAAAATTCTTGTTTCCTTCTCATTCCCAAATTCGATGGCACCCAAAAGCTCCTCACAAATAATGTACAAATTCTAATATTGGTGGGTGAACAAACAATATACAAACTCTTTGGTGGGTGAACACGACATTCTTTGTGAAGCAGTCTCGGTTAACTCTCCGGCCGACAAAACCTTATTTTGGCAGTCCTAAGATCGACCAAGTCGACTTTAGGACTGCCACAATTTATGGCAGTCCAAAATAATTCTAGGACTGCCAAAAATTTGGGTAGCCCTAAAATGGACTTGTTGGACAACAGTCCATTTTAGTACTGCCCAAATTTCTGGCAATCCTGCTAGTGGATAGAACTGCCAGAAATTTTAGCAGTCCTAACCGTCCAAAAAATCTATTTTATGTATAAATATATTTTAGAGATAAGTTTTTAAATTTTAAATATATTTTAGAGTCTCTCAATTATCTGCTCGGTTTAAAAAAATTCTAAATTTTAAATCTATCTTATAGATAAATCTATCAATTTTAAATCTATCTTATAGATAAATCTTATTTTGACCGTCCTATTTTAGAGATAAGTCTCTCAATTTAAAATCTATTTAAAAAAACTCAAAATTTATCTATTTATTTAAAATCTATCTATTTAAAATCTATTTTAAAAAAACTTAAAATTTTAAATCTATTTCAGGACTGCCACAATTTCTGGCAGTCCTCAAAACTTCTAAGACTGCCAGAAATTGTGGCAGTCTTGAAATGCACTTGATGTACATTAGGACTGCCACAATTTCTGTCAGTCCTTAATATTCTAGGACTACCAGAAATTGTGGCAGTCCTGGGATGCACTTGATGTACATCAGGACTGCCACAAATTCTGGCAGTCCTATCAGTATTTAGGACTGCCAGAAACTATGGCAGTCCTAAACTCGACTTGGCCAAATGTTATTAGGGTTTACTTCGATCATAAAATTGGTTATAAATAATTGAAATAAATATTACATTGTATGTTTTCCATCATGATAATTTATACTTGGGTTTTGGGAATAAATATTACAAGAAGAATATGAGAGAAAAACTAGGGTTTTGGGAAGAGAGCCTTTGGGTGCCATCGAAATTGGGAATGAGATCTTGGGGAAGGGGTTAAGATGATGAAGAAGAAGATATAGCTTAGAGAGGAGGAAAATGGTGGAGAAGAAGAAGAAGAAAGCTAGGATTTTGGAAGAGAGAGTGAAATATTGAAATGAAGCTCAAAATTTAAATTTTGGGGGTATGTGAGGTTGGGACAGCCCAATGAGTAAGATAATGGGATGTCCTAAGTAATTTTCCCTCAAACCTGGGCTAGACCCAATCCTGATGTGCCCTGATCAACTTTTGATGTACCCTTATAAATAATCTTTCTCAACCCCTCTCAGAAACTTCTCTGGGTTGTCGCTCGATAGCCTTTTGGCCAAGGGAGCCCCGCTCGATTCCGCGTCGTCGGTTGCCAGCCGTCGGCTGCCGAAGCAGATGTCGAAAAGAACATACAGCCTCAGGGTTCAATCACCACCACCCAAGCCATAGATCGATGTCGGTGCTGTACTGGTGTCACGACCCGCACCCACTGTGAGGGTACGAGCACGTAACAACGCCCAGCCTACGCCGCAGTGTCGACGGTAGAACGTTGTTCTAGATCACTATCTAACCAACAAATCACACAATTATAAAATGTACTGGTCAAAATATCAACTCCGAACGGAGGACAAATATAGATATAATGTAATCTCAATCAAGTCTAAGCACGATATGATAACACAAAAGATTATAACTAAGACTAAATAACATCAATAAACCAACTACTAAATAATATAATCTCAGACAATCTCAAACTACATAACTCAACTTATTTACAACTCAAGTTCTAAAGCATGAAAGCTAAAACAAGACAACTAGCTAATCTCCCGATCACTCCTGAGTGTCGGGGCCATAGGTAACTAAGCCATCTCCTGATCTATAATATGTAGGGCATGTGTCCTCAGGGCAATCATCTGTAAAATTTTCAACAGGTCCAGTCAGGACAGGAACGAGTACAACTCATCAAGAAAACCCAAGTAAATGACAGGGAACTATAAAGCAGTTATAGGTAGTTTTATTGATGAACATGGTAGTTTATATGCAGGTGATGGTATAGAGAAACAGATAAGATACAAGGAAAGTAAGTAACTAAAATAAGAGCAGAATCATGGCAATGAAGACTGTAAAATAAATTTAGCTGAACTAGAGTAACATGATAAGTCCAAACAGTAAATGTAAACCAAGTGTAATCCTATGTAAATCCAGTAAGGGACGAATCTAATACAAGATGAATTCAGTACAAGACGATTCTAGTCAGTGATCAAGAATTCCGGTGAGACCAGCTATAATCTAATAGTGTGTTTTAAAATACTGAGATCGGTGGCTGTAGGTATCAGGCACATCTCTCACTGATCAGGCGAGAGACGGCTATACTTCCAGTAGATTCCAGTAGGGAGATTCCAGATTTGGGGTATGTCTACATGCCTTACTCAATATTTCCCTGTCCCGTAATACAAGTGAATCCAGTACAAGATACGATAATCGAGAAGAGTCCAGCCAAACACGATGATACTAGTAATGATTCCAGAATGATTCCAGTAATAGAGGCCAGACAATATGGTAAGTGTGTCGCATACATGAATCCAGAATATCCATACGTGTGGTAACATAGAATCACATAAAGCTTACTAGAACTGAAATACAGTAACTGACAAATAAATGAGAGAACTATCAGAGAATGTACTCGCCTGATACTCTGAAAAGAGTAGTGTAATATCAGATGTCTGCAACAGAGTCACAATGTCCTAAACAGAGAAATATAGGTTATAATATGTCCAGCATGGTAAATTAGAACATTACAATACAATCTACATGATTTTTAGGCCAATCTAGGTCAAAGTCAACTCTAAGTCAACCATGGTCAACTATCTAGGTCAAACTAGGTCCAAGTCAAGCTTGGTCAACTCTGGGTCAACCCAAGTCAAGACTCTAGTCAAACTAGGTCAATTGGTCACATCTAGACTCAATATTGACTTTTGGTCAACTCTAGTCAACAAAGTCACTTGGGCCTAGTGGGTCAATTTCTATGTCATTCCATAGGCTATCTTATAATCCATAGGCTAATACCCTAGGATACCTTGGTACTATATCACATATACATAAATCCTACTCAAGGCTAACTTATATAACATATATATATACATACTACATATATAGACATACAATATAATCTCAATCCCATAGTCTAAAGGCCCCCAAAATCTATACCATATATAAACCAACCTAACACATATACTCTCATAGATAACCCTAGTCTATAACACATTTCATACAATACTAGACTAATCCTTAGACATATATATCAATAACCAAACCTATTTCCTATCTAGCACTAACACAACCATGAAACTAAAACTAACCTTCCTAACACCACAACACCACACTCCTACTGAACTAACATCTAGACTTAGGTACTACACTAACATATCCTATGATACATGCACATCTAACACCCAATCCTAGACAAAGGAAGTAGTGGGCTGAAGTTACCAATGGATGTGTCAATGCTCAAAGGGGCAGGGCATCTGTGAAGGGTTTACAGTCAATGTATTTAGTGGCTTATTCAAGATGCAGGACATGCATTATCTGCTACCAAGAGGGGCTGAACTTCTATATGCTAATGATTGAACCAATTAGTGATATGGGGTTGAACAATTTGGATGCCAATCCCCTCACAACACTTCACCTAAAAATCACTCACAATATCTCTATCATTAACCCTCATTCCAAATTGACACCAACTCAATTCCCCTAATGATACCAATACTAAACATATACATGACACAAGATACATGTGCCAACGGCTAACCCAAATGCTGCCTACAACAGACTCTCCCTTTTTCTGAAAACTAACTCTAATTGCCTCTCACTCACTGAGCTAAATGGCCTATGGCTAAGTGTCCAGACCAGTGTCAAGTGGCCAAATGGCCCTGCTTGAGCAGTGGTCAAGCCAAAGCATTCGACCAACCAAAGGGGAAAGGGATCCCCTTCACTGGCTGCACCAAATTCTGATACCACTAACACGCTCTAATCATGAACTAACATTCAAATAACTAAAATATCCTATCTAACATCTCTGATACACTCAAATCACCACTGTACTCATAAACCAATATAGTCCAACTCACAAATCTCAGTTTCCCAGGTTCAAATAAAATGTTTTCAGTTTGCCAACATCTCAACCCAAATGTAACATGACAGTGAGTGCAATGTGTGTACCTGTGTGTGTGTAGTGAGTAGTGTACATGTTCTCAGAAATTCAGGAAAAATAGTGAATGTGGGTATGTGTAAATGAGAACCGTTCTCAGGTTTTTAAGGGTATTCAACAGTTCAGTCAGGACATTGCATTAACTGTAATGCAATGGAATCAATTCTCAAAATGTGATGATATGCACATACAACCCAAACAATATCCCAACGATCCCACATAACATATGTTTAAACAGTATCAATTTGTCATTAATCAAAAATTTTAAAAAAAACCCAATTCGAAACTGGGAACAGTGTGTTGTATCAAGATTTAGTGTCAAAATGTGACAGTTTTGAATGAAAAAAATAGAAATGAATTCAGTTGAAACAGTGTAAATCAAACATAATCTGGAATCCAACCCAACCTCAGGTTACATATACACACAGTTAAATCATCATTTGAATCCCAACAATTTTATTAAACTCATTACCAAAACACTGTCAGTTTCATTGAAACTGACACATAAAAATCCCAATGAAACCCACACAAAAAAATTGAAATAAAATAGTAAAACCCGTGTTCAGTCACAGGGACATGTCCCATGTGTCCAATAGGACACCAACGAGTCCAAAAATTAGGACACGAGGTGTCCAAAAACCAAATCGAAACTGTGTCTGAAAACAAAAATTCCAGTCCTCGTGCATGTGTGCACGTGTGTCCAACTCACGACACAGGCTACGTGGAGACACGTGGCCGTGCACACGTGTCCACCTAGACTAGGGGGACGTGTCCAAGTGCCTGTCCCGTGTCCACGTGGTGTCTATGTGTCGATATGAGACCGTATCGGTGGATCAAAATTCGCGTGTGTGCGTGTCAGGAAATTCAATGCGGGCTCGAGAACTTTCTCGACTCGCAACCAAGTGTCACGAAACTTGGTGAGGGTCTAGTCAGACATGGGCCCCATCACCTCGTCAAATTTTATGTGTCCTAGTGAAGTGTCGTGTCCTGCACAGCGTGCACGAGCAGTGTGAGGTCGGTGCGCGGTTGATTTCTTCACGCACACTGAACGAGGACCCACAAAATTTTGCAGGAGTCCTGTAAGTCACTAGGGCCACGTACACGCCAAATTTGGTGTCACGAAGTATCGTGTCCAATAAGAAATCGGACACGGGCAGCAGGGCACCCGACCGAGCCCCCGTGCTGCGTGTCCAGCACAAATTATGACACGAAAACGACACCAAACACGACTCAGTCTTCACAAAAATTAATATAATTATCTAGATCTACAAATTCATGTAATTGGTTTTACAAAAATCAAAATAAAATCCTTAGAGGCATTTCGTCGAATACCTATACATACACTATGACACGTGTCCAATACGAACACCAAACGGACACAAAATCTACCCAAATTTTAGGGACAGCTAGGGGACTCCTAGATCTAGTCCTAAATACAAAGAAAATAGAATTTTAGATCAATTTGTGAAGTTTTACCTATAGGTGCAAAAAGCATGAAAAAGCTCCAAATGGAGGATTCCTCTTTGCTAGCCAAATGCTCCCAAATTGTCCCAAAGCTGGGATTAAGCCCCACAATCATAAAATAAGAGATTATTAGGTTCTAATGCAAGAAACTAGAGTTAAAAAGTATTTAAAATGAGAAATCTATGGATTGGGGAAGAATGGACAAACCTTTCTTTTTCTCTGTGTTGAAATGATATAAAAGAGGCAAGAACTAATGAATAAGTGTTTATATAGGGTGGGGATCCCTATGTGGATGGTCACTTAGGGTTTGGTTAGGGTTAGGGATTCTAGTTATGGGCCTATGGGCCAAGTCACAAGTCATTAAGTCCTTAAATCACAAGTCATTTCATTAAACCACAAACCATGAAATAATTTCACTTAAACTAATCCTTCTAATCCAAAATTAGTTTCTAAGTGACTAAGGTAGGTTAACCTAAGTTAGACTAGGGTCACCATGGCTAGGGTTAGCTTCTAGGCTAGTCTACAAGTCTCAAACTAGTCAAAGCCCAAACTAGGAATCACCAATCCAATAAATAATCAAATAATTCAAATAAGTCAAAATGACCAAATTACTCCTAGGCTAAAAATGATAATTAAATATCCCTAATGACATGGTTAGGCTCTAGGTCATGCAGTCTCTCGGGTTTCACTGGCAGCACATCAAAATTACAAGTCATGACTTAAAATAATTTTTTAAATAGTTTAAAAATGATTAAAAATCACCAAAAATCATAATATGAAATAAATATCAATAAATAATAATTATAATTATAAAATTTCAAAATTACCCTTATCTGAAAAATTGGGTGTTACAATCGGCAGCGTCTATTTCGCCGGAGTAGCAGTCGAGTCCGAGATCGGCGCTGAACGCGTCTTTCCTAGGCAAGGAAAGCTCTCCGCCAGTTGTGGTGACCGTAACAAACCATGAGTTTCCTTTTCTTTTCTTTTTTGCAACTGTTGTGTTTCTCTGTTTCCTCTTCTTGAGTTCCTTAGAAATTTATAGGATGTGAAAGTGTTAAAAAAAACTGAGGGACATGAACTGCGAAACGCCAGTTCACACATTTTTTTGTGGAGTTTCAAAGTTGGAACCAAACACTGAAACTCTTTAGAGTTCACAGCAGTTTCAAGAAATAACCCAAATCCGGAGCAGTTTCGACAAACCAAACAGGCCCTAAGATCCCAATTAGACTCAATACCATTCTAAATTTCTTTTACAGCTATATAAACATAAATTTTCCTACAAAGCATAAAAGTTTAGGAAAAATGGATTGAAGGAACATAGTTTCTGAAAATTTACATAAAGAGAAACAAAATGTCCAACCTAAGCATAAAAGTTTAGGAAAAATGGATTGAAGGAACGTAGTTTGTCTTAATCAGTATTTTAAAAACCGGACCGGATCAGCCGATTGACCCGTGAACCGGTAACTTTTTCGGGTCGGTTCAGTTTTGACCTAATATTTTTTCAAAAATTGATTGTAAATGAATATTTTCGTAAAAATCAGTATCCATAAGATAATGAACTTAGGTTAATCCAGCGCCTTGTCCGGGTTGATATATAGTCCAATTTTTAAAACATTGATCTTAATACCCCAAAAATATGACATCATGATAAACGTCCAACGTAAGAACGTAAATTGCGTAGAAAACGTCCAAAGGTTGCACGTATATGTTAAAAAAACGGTTGACACAATTATCCAATGGCCCAAGTGGTCGGGAGTTCAAGCCCCAGTGGAGGCGAGTTCACCTATATATATATATATATATATATATATATATATATATATATATATATATATATATTGTTAGATTATATTTGTAATGTAAATATGGCCCATAAGCCCAAATGTAGACACTATATATATTGTAACAAACCCTAGCAATGAGAACAAGGCATTATTATTTTCTACATGGTATCAGAGCCTCAAAAAAAAACCCTAGCCGACTTTTTCCATCTTACGCGCCCGATCCCGCGCAGATCCGCCGATCGGCCGATCCGATCCCGATCCCGCGCCTGACACCGCGCCTGACCGCGGCTGCTCCGTGGGCTCTCGCTCCCTCTCACCTGCTTCAGTCCGTACTTCCTCCAGTTGTAGCCGTCGTCGTCCGACCTCTTCTGGTCTCTTAGGTGGCGGTGGTGGTCGACTTGTAACAGTATTAGAGCCTGTCTCGTTGCATCGACATCTACTGCTTCGTCGACGTCTTGTCTCATGGAAGAGAATTGTGTTGCGTTGTAATTACCAGCTTCTTGGTAATTCCATTGTTATTGGTGTCCTCCCGACTAAATCCATTGTTATAAAAAAATTATCTATATATATATATATATATATATATATATATATATATATATATATATATATATATATATATATATATCCGGCGCCCCTGATCGCGGCCGATTCGCCGTCGAGCTCGTCCATCAGCGGCAGATTCGTCAGAGTTGTATAATATTTTATACACCCGACATCCGCTCGCTCCTACGCGCCAGATCCGGCGCCCCTGATCGCTGTCGATTCGCCGCCGACCCCGTCCATCAGTGGTCGATTCATCAGAGTTGTACAAAATTTTTATACACCCGACATCCGCAATGGCAGATGATGCTGCGTCCAGCTACTACATCGCGACTGGCAGTGGCGGTACACACAATCCAAATTATCCTAATTCGAAGGATCCATATTTTTTGAGTTCTACTGATCAACCAGGAAATATCATTACTCCTATTATTTTCCGTGGACCAAACTATGCTGAGTGGTCTCGGTCGATACGTCTCTCACTGATCTCTAGGCGAAAGATCACTTTTTTGGAAGGTACCGAAGTGATGCTAGTAAATTGCTTGATTGGAGATGCGTGCAAGTGTTATTGGTTCAATGGGTTCTTAATACCATTGATCCGTCTCTGAAGAAATCTTTGTCATACTTTGAAGAGGTTTATCCATTGTGGAACTTGTTGGCGAAAAGATTTGTTGTTAGCAACGGCACTCGGAAGCAACAAATTAAGGTGGCTTTGGCCGAGTGCAAACAAACGGCATCGATGTCTGTGAAAACCTATTTTGGAAATTTGCAGTCTTTATGGGATGAACAAGCTGCTTATTTCGTATTACCTACTTGTACCTATGGTGAACTTGCTGCAAAGCTATAGGCTATGAGGGATGAAGACCACTTTCAGGACTTTATGTATGGGTTGAATGCTGAGTTATATGGTCATACCCGATCTAATTTTCTGGCTCAGATCCTCAGCCAAGTTTAGATCGGGCATACCAGGCAGTCCATGAGGAGGAGGATATGCGAAAATCTCTGGTCCAATCCGCTACTGAGGAGGTGATGGCGCTGGCTATCACGTCTTCACCTCGTATTTCTACTACTTCCTGGGACAAATCAGGTATGATCTGTACTCATTGCAAGAAAACAGGTCATGATGTTGCAACTTGCTTTGCCAAGATTGGCTATCCAGAGTGGTGGGAGACTCGTCCTCGGCGTGAGGGCGGACGTGGTGCTGGTGGTGGCAGAGGCCCGGCACCATCGCAGAGACGTGATAGGAGATGTGGTACTGGTGGCGCAGGGGTTGTTCATCATGTCGCCGCTGCTGGTCATGGTGTCCCTGCTGGTCTTGCTGGGAGTTCGGCGGATATGATGCATGGAGGGTATCCTTCACCACTCTCAGGTAAACAATGGCAGAAACTGATAAGCTTGCTGGGTAATGAAAATTCTTCCAACCCTGGTTCTTCAAACTCTGATCGTCTGCTGGATAAGAATTCTTCTGTCCCTTGGATATTCGATGCTGGGGCTACTCTTCATGCGACAGGCTCTCGTGACTGTTTAATTGATTGCTTTGAGGATCCTGTCTGTCCCATGATTTTGCCTGATGGAAGCACTATTGAGGCTGTTCTGAGAGGCAAAGTATTTTTGATTGCTTCGTTGGTGTTGACGGATGTTCTTTATGTTCCGACATTGACTTGCAATTTGATCTCTGTCTCCCAATTGATTGGTGCCAGAAATTGTGATATGTTATTTACTCCTGATTTGTGTTTTGTTCAGGATCGAAGTACGAGGATTGTAATTGGAGCAGGTGAACAAAGGGGTGGACTTTACTTCTTGGGGGAGGTTCCAGCTTCTTTGGCTTCTGTGATCCTGGCATGCAAAGAGAGTGATTCAGAGGTATGGCATAGTAGACTGGGGCATCCTGCAGATAAAGTAATACAAACTTTACCTTTTCTCTCTGGTAGTAGTGTGTTTTCTCATAAGGCTTGTGATATTTGTCATCAAGCTAAACAGACTCGTGATGCCTTTCCTGATAGTAGTAGTCGTACTTTGAGATGCTTTGAACTTATACACTGTGATCTGTGGGAACCATATTGTTACGCCACGATTCGGGGAATCACTCGCTTTGCATCGATTTATGCCGAATCGATCGTCCTCGCTAAGGCGTGATGCCGTACAAGTCTGGAGTTGTACTTGTACAAGGCTAGAACATGCACATTTATATCATTTCAACACATTTGAAAATAAGCCACATTTGCGAAAACATTGAGTAAGCGGAATAGGAAGAAAATATTTATTTTATTGATGATATAGTCAAAATACAACTTTTCTCGATAATATTTGAAATGCCCTTTCGGCTACATTGATTCATGAAACGAAGTACAACTGATAGGCTGCCATGAAATAATTTCCCGTTCCATACATCATGCCCCTTTAGTACTTTGAAATATAAGCAGCTATCTTTGAAATCTCCGCAATACTTTGTGCGTCTTTAGAGAAAAACAACTTGAAAGGAAACATCAGTTCAGAAAGCTTTAGTTGTGAGGTGCGCCCGAGCCTTCTCCAGTACCTGTGGAGGAGGGGTCAGCACATTATAACAATGCACTGGTGAGCCCCGTTGGCCCACTCAGCTAAACCAATATTTTATTAATGACTAGCATTTTAAAGATATAAACTCATTAGGGACAGGCAACATTTAGAGTAAGTCACAATTCAATGACATGGTAGTTCATAAAACCATGTTTACTTTACCATTGGCCGAATCCAGCTTTCCTGCATAAGATACAGGATAATAATAATATACTTACCGCCCCTGCATAAGACATTGATTAGCATACATTCCCACGATGTGACCACTGGTGTTGTTAAACCATATGGACTCTTTTCAATCATTCATTTGCATTTGGGACTTCAAGATAATGAGATGACAGCACAGTAGGGAGCTAGCCTCTATGATGCCTCGTATTACTCATGTTTCCCAAAGCACTTCATTATTTCCTCCTAGGCCGAATCGGTCCCGGCGCCCCGGTACCGTTCGAGGAAATTATTGCTCAATCCTTGTATACAAGTTGTCCATGGTCAGGCGAATGTGTGTCCGACTCGATATACACAGTGTGCATAGCATATTTGAAGTAATAGGCAACATGATCATTCTTAGCATTTCATAACCATAATTCTAGACATCAATTCAATGATTTCAATGTTCAGTTCATTGCAGTGTAATCAATTCATTTTAATGTTCGATCTCTAGCATCTTAGTGGTATTGACTTGTGGCATTAGCATCTTGATATAGATCAACGGATGTTGCAAGACAATTATTTAGTTGGCATGAAGGAATAGAGAGAGGGACAATACCACCACAGAGATCCACACTCACCAAATTAGAGAATCGTCGAGAGAGAGAGAGGAACACTTGCACGCTTAGCCTTCCGTTACGTGTCAGTCTGCATTGGCACCAAAAGTTTGGTTAATAATCCTTCTCGTTATGTTCTCTTCTCTCAGAATTCTCAAGAATGAATGCTATGCAAATCGATAAAAACGGACAAGAATTAAATCATCGAAAATCGTTCAGAAAAGCATCCATCAAAACCAAGCAACAAAACCAGCAACAAAACATCCAGAGAAAACTCTTGGACGCATTTCAAGAGAAACCAATCCATCAGTTGGAAAGGTTCTTATGCACTTGTCCGTGATCGATTCGATGCCGACGGTAAGTTTCCCCAATACTCGGTTCCGACCGAGTTAGCCAAGCCATAAGCCTTACATAGTGAACCGCTAGGAGCGGGACACTACATAATATACCACTAAGAAAAAGTTTCGTCCTCGAAACTTAAAGCAAAGGTCCTACCTCAAAATTATCGAACAGCGAAGGATATTTCACCCGCATCTTTTCTTCTAATTTCCACGTCGACTCCTCGACAGCATGGTTCCGCCACAGCACGTTGACTAAAGATACTGTCCGATTCTGCAAAACTTTCTCTTTCCTGTCCAAAATCTGGACAGCCTCTTCAGTGTAGGATAGGTCAGCGCTCAGCTACAACTGATCGAAGTTCACTACATGGCCTGGATCATGCACGTACTTTCGCAGTTGGGATACATGGAAGACATCGTACACATCAGCCAAGGCCGAAGGTAGTGCAAGTCGATAAGCCACTGAGGCTACCTTCTCCAAAATCTCGAAGGGTCCAACGAATCTCGGGGTTTAGCTTTCCTTTCATTCCAAACCGCATCACACCTCGCATGGGTGTGACCTTCAAGAAGACATGGTCGCCTGCTGTGAATTCCAAAGGTCGTCGATGTACGTCCGCATAACTCTTCTGTCGATTTTGAGCAACTCTAAGTCTTTTTCGAATTAAGCAAACTCTCTCGACGGCCTGTTCCACAAGTTCTGGTTTGAGCACTTGCCGTTCACCGACTTTATCCCAGCATATCGGTGATCGACATTTTTGTCCATACAAGGCTTCGTACGGGGCCATTTGGATACTTGCCTGATAACTGTTGTTATAGGCAAACTCTTCTAATGCGAGATGTGCGTCCCAATTTGTCTTCGAATCAAGCACGCACAATCTCAACATATCTTCAAGAATTTGATTTACTCTCTCTGTCTGACCATCAGTCTGTGGATGGTATGCCGTATCGAAGTTCAACTTTGTGCCCATTGCTGAGTGTAGACTTATCCAAAATTGCGACAAAAATCTCCCGTCTCTATCCGACACTATCGAAGCTGGCACCCCATGTAATCGGACAATTTCATTTATGTAGATCTGAGCCAAACGTTCTACTCCCCATGTAAATTTTATTGGAATAAAATGTGCCGACTTAGTTAATCTATCTACGATAACCCAAATCACATCATTTCCCTTCTGAGTTCTTGGCAAGCCGACGATAAAATCCATACAGATATTATCCCACTTCCACAGTGGAATAGCCAAATTCTGCAGTTCTCCGCCTGGCCGTTGGTGTTCGGCCTTCACACGCTGACAATCCATGTATTGTGACACAAATAACACCACATCCTTCTTCATACCATGCCACCAAAAAGTTATGCGCAGATCTTTATACATTTTCGTGCTTCCCGGATGCAAGGAATACTTTGCGAAATGAGCCTCGGTCAGTATTTCCTTCCTGATATTCTCATCCTTAGGGACGCACAATCTTCCCTTGACACGAATAGTGTCATCTTCAACGGTAAAGTTTGACGCCTTTCCTGCTAGAATCAACTCGCATATCTTCTGCAGAAAAGGGTCATCCTTCTGAGCAATCTTAATCCTTCCCTGAAGACTCGGTTCAAGTTGCAACTGAGCCAACTGCACATTCTATAGACGAATCCTGAATTCGATGCCCATCTCTTCAAGATCCTGTAGTACCTTTTTTGCTATTGTTAGGGACCCAACAAATTTTTGACTCAAGGCATCAGCTACCACGTACCCGGCGTGTAGGAGATTGTCAAGTCATAGTCTTTGATCAATTCTAACCAACGTCGCTGCCTTAAATTCAATTCCTTTTGTATGAATATATACTTCAGGCTTTTGTGATCCGTGAAGATCTTGCAGGACACACCATAGAGATAGTGTCACCATAATTTTAATGCGAACACAATCGCCGCCAGTTCCAAATCATGTGTTGGGTAATTCTTCTCATGCTGTTTGAGCTGTCGTGATGCATAAGATATCGTCTTCCCATGTTGCATGAGAACACATCCCAACCCGAGTCCCGACGCCTTATTGTATATCTGAAATCCCTCAGAGCCTTCCGGAAGTGCTAAAACTGGAGCTGTGACGAGTCGCTGCTTAAGTTCTTGGAAACTACTCTCACAGTCGTCAGTCCACTTAAATACGACTCCCTTCTGAGTTAGGCGAGTCAAAGGCGATGCGATTCTCGAGAAGTCTTTTACAAATCTACGGTAGTACCCGGCTAAACCAAGGAAACTCCGTATCTCACTAGCTGATGCAGGCTGCTTCCAGTCTACAACTGCCTCAATCTTTTTTGGGTCGACGGCAACACCTTCTGCCGAAACAACATGTCCTAGGAACGACACGCTGTTCATCCAAAACTCGTACTTGCTCAGCTTTACATAAAGCTGGTTGTCCCGCAGCGTCTGAAGTACTTCTCTCAAGTGCTCGACGTGAGTCTCCTTATCTTTTGAGTAGATCAAGATGTCATCGATGAACACAACAACAAACTTGTCTAAGAACAATCGAAACACTCTATTCATTAAATCCATAAAGGCTGCTGGAGCATTAGTCAAGCCAAATGGCATGACCAAAAACTCATAGTGTCCGTATCTCGTACGGAATGCTGACTTAGGAACATCTTCGGGTCTGATCTTCAACTGATGGTATCCTGAACGAAGATCGATTTTAGAAAACACGGTCGCCCCTGTAACTGATCGAACAGATCATCTATTCTGGGCAAGGGATACTTGTTACGGATGGTTGCCTTGTTTAGTTCTCTATAATCGATGCACAGCCGCATCGTTCCATCATTCTTCTTTACAAATAGTACTGGAGCTCCCTATGGAGAAACACTTGGACGAATGTATCCCCGGTCTAGCAATTCTTGTAGCTGCACCTTTAGTTCCTTCAATTCTGCCGGAGCCATCCTGTACGGCGCTCTTGATATCGGAGGAGTATCCGGAAATATATCAATTGTGAATTCAATTTCTCTATCCGGCGGCATTCCAGGTATCTCGTCCGAAAACACATCGGGGAACTCTGCCACAATTTTGGTCTGATTCGAGTCTACACCCTTCATTCGAGTGTCTAGCACAGAAGCAAGGAACCCTTCACACCCTGAGTACAACATGTGCCTTGCTGTAACTGCCGATATTACCATGGGTCCTTGGAACGTCGAGCCGCACGAGTAAGAGAACTCTGTTTCTCCAGTTAGGCGAAACATAACTCTCTTATCCGTACAGTCAATTGTTGCATGACAGGCGCTGAGCCAGTCCATTCCCAAAATGATATCGTACTCTTTGATGTCGAGTACAATTGCATCCAGAGATAAATTTTTGCCTCCAATTTTAATGTAGCCGTCCCTGCAAATCAAAGTTGCAGGCATATCTACTCCCGAAGGAGTGCTAACACACAAAGCTGTCTTTAGTTGAGTCATACAAAATTTATTTTCCGTTGCAAAATCAGAATAGATAAAGCAATGAGTAGCGCCAGAATCAAAAAAATACTCTTGCAGGTATGCCTTTATATAGCAACGTACCTGTTATAACATTCTCTGTGGTCTGGGCCTCTGCCTGAGACAAGGCATAAACCCTTGCTTGCCCACCTTGTTGATTTGGTGCATTCCCAGCTGGAGTCGGTAAGGCTGGTGGCGCTTCGCTACGATGTCGGTTGTTATATGGGCCCCGGTTGTGATTGTTGTTATGCCCACGATACTGATTGTTGTTATACCCACGAGGAGGATACTGATTCCCTCCTCTATTTCTGCAGTCAGCTTCCTTATGGCCCTGTTCGCCACATTTAAAACACTTAACCCGACAATCTTCGGATCGATGTCCCCAACGGTTGCATGATTTACAACATTCTGCATGTTGAGACCCCCTATTGTCTCCAGTATTGTGACACTTAGGTGCATCGTTCCTGCTGGCAGACCAAGGTCGTTTCTGGTTATTGAGTCCTTGGTTGCTTTTCGTTGTCTCACGACTAGCCGGCTTATGAAATCTCTCCATCTCGAGAGCTGTCTCGTACGCCTCCCGGTAAGACGTACATTTTCGACTCAACACATCTCGTTCCAGGCCTTCATTCAAGCCTTGCACAAATCTTCCTCGCTTTGCGTCGTTATTCGGTACCATGTACCCAGCGAATGCGACTCTCTTTAAAAACTCTGTCTCGTAGTCATGCACTGACATACTGTCCTGTCGAAGTGCAATGAACTCATTCTCTTTTTGTTGACGGACAGCAGGTGGGATGAATTGAGTAATGAAAGCCTGCTTGAAGGCCTCCCAAGACATCTTCATATCCTGACTATTTCCGCAAAGTACCTGTCTCTGCGAAATCCACCATTCCTGGGCCTTGAGGCGAAGTTTTACAGCGGCACACTCCACTCTCTTACTGCCCTGAATCTCTAACATTCGAAAATAGCCCTCCAGTGTGTTCAAGAAGCCCATCACCTCATCTGGCTCCTCTTTCCCATTAAATTCAGGTGGGTCGCAACTCTTAAATTCAGAGAACTTAAAGCTCGGTCTCTTCCATGTCGGCGTCTCATATTTCTCTGCCGGCACTTACACGGTCTCGGTTGTTGCGGCCTTTGCAGAAACATTGGAATCGGCCGTCAACTTGGTGACAATCTGAGTTAGACTATCAACTTGTTTTTGTTGAGCATCCAGCTGCTCCTGAAACTGAGACTGAAGCTGCTCCTGAAGCGCGCGATGTTGAGCTTCGCTCTACTTCCTCTGAGCCTCCATTTGCTTAATCAGTTTCTCAATCGGGTCCGACGATGAATTCGTCTTTGAGCTATCACCCTTAGTCATTCTACAACAAAGAAATAATTCCATTAGCACTCATAAAATATTTATGGACTTATTGTATGGAACATTATTTCATGCCAGCACTATCGACACCATCAATCGAGAAAATTTGCATCAAGACTTCCTTTTTGAAAACATTTATTTTGAAATCCGAGGAAGTGAAACCGTGCTCTGATACCAACTTGTCACGCCCCGATTCGGGAAATCGCTCGCTTTGCTTTGATTCACGCCGAATCGATCGTCCTCGCTAAGGCGTGATGTCGTACAAGTCTGGAGTTGCACTTGTACAAGGCTAGAACATGCACATTTATATTATTTTAACACATTTGAAAATAAGCCACAGTTGCGGAAACATTGAGTAAGCGGAATAGGAAGAAAATATTCATTTTATTGATGATATAATCAGAATACAAATTTTCTCGATAATATTTGAAATGCCCTTTCGGCTACATTAATTCATGAAACGAAGTACAACTGATAGGCTGCCATGAAATAATTCCCCGTTCCATACATCATGCCCCTTTAGTACTTTGAAATATAAGCAGCTATCTTTGAAATCTCCGCAATACTTTGTACGTCTTTAAGGAAAAACAACTTGAAAGGAAACAGCAGTTCAGAAAGCTTTAGTTGCAAGGTGCGTCCGAGCCTTCTCCAGTACCTGTGGAGGAGGGGTCAGCACATTATAACAATGCACTGGTGAGCCCCGTTGGCCCACTCAGCTAAACCAATATTTTATTAATGACAAGCATTTTAAAGATATAAACTCATTAGGGACAGGCAACATTTAGAGTAAGTCACAATTCAATGACATGGTAGTTCATAAAACCATGTTTACTTTACCATTGGCCGAATCCAGCTTTCCTGCATAAGATACAGGATAATAATAATATACTTACCGCCCCTGCATAAGACATTGATTAGCATACATTCCCACGATGTGACCACTGGTGTTGTTAAACCATATGGACTCTTTTCAATCATTCATTTGCATTTGGGACTTCAAAATAATGAGATGACAGCACAGTAGGGAGCTAGCCTCTATGATGCCTCGCATTACTCATGTTTCCCAAAGCACTTCATTATTTCCTCCTAGGCCGAATCGGTCCTGGCACCCCGGTACCGTTCGAGAAAATTATTGCTCAATCCTTGTATACAAGTTGTCCATGGTCAGGCGAATGTGTGTCCGACTCGATATACACAGTGTGCATAGCATATTTGAAGTAATAGGCAACATGATCATTCTCAGCATTTCATAACCATCATTCTAGACATCAATTCAATGATTTCAATGTTCAGTTCATTGTAGTGTAATCAATTTATTTCAATGTTCAATCTCTAGCATCTTAGTGGTATTGACTTGTGGCATTAGCATCTTGATATCGATCAACGGATGTTGCAAGATAATTATTTAGTTGGCATGAAGGAATAGCGAGAGGGACAATACCACCACAGAGATCCATACTCACCAAATTAGAGAATCGTCGAGAGAGAGAGGAACACTTGCACGCTTAGCCTTCCGTTACGCGTCAGTCTGCATTGGCACCAAAAGTTTGGTTAATAATCCATCTCGTTTGTTCTCTTCTCTCAGAATTCTCAAGAATGAATGATATGCAAATCGATGAAAACGGGCAAGAATCAAATCATCAAAAATCATTCAGAAAAGCATCTATCAAAACCAAGCAACAAAACCAGCAGCAAAACATCCAGAGAAAACTCTTGGACGTATTTCAAGAGAAACCAATCCATTAGTTGGAAAGGTTCTTATGCACTTGTCCGTGATCGATTCGATGCCGACGGTAAGTTTCCCCAATACTCGGTTCCGACCGAGTTAGCCAAGCCACAAGCCTTACATAGTGAACCGCTAGGAGCGGGACACTACACATTTCGTGTTCCGTCATCTAATGGGGCACAATATTTTTTGACTTTGGTGGATGATTTTTCTAGAGCTGTTTATGTTATTTTATTGACGGATAAGTGTGCTGTTTATTCTATGTTTCTTAAATTCATTGCTATGGTGAAACGTCAGTTTGGGGCTGATATACGTCGTGTGCGGAGTGACAATGGCACTGAATTTAATTGTTTACGAGATTATTTTTCATCTCAAGGTATATTGTTCTAAACATCCTGTGTCGGGACACCTCAGCAGAATAGAAGGGTGGAAAGAAAATATCGACATATTTTAAATGTAGCCAGGGCATTGAGATTTCAGGGTTCTCTTTTCGTGGATTTTTGGTGGGAATGTGTTCTAGCTGCATGTTATTTGATAAATAGAACCCCTTCTAGTATCTTGCATTTTAAGTCTTCTTATGAAGTTTTATATGGTTCGGCTCCTTCATATGATCATCTACGTATTTTTGGTTGTCTGTGCTATGCGTATGATTTGAAATCCCGACATGATAAATTTGCTAGCAGGAGCAGAAAATGTATCTTTATTGGGTATCCACTTGATAAAAAGGGATGGAAACTGTATAATTTGGAGACTGGTAAATTTTTTGTGTCCCGTGATATTACTTTTTATGAAAAAAAATTCTGGGTGTGGCTCTGCTAGCGAGATATCTTATGCGACACGCCATACATCTGTTGAGGTGCCAGGAGACGATATAGTGGTTTTTGGGATGGTACCGGCTACGGTTACTGGGGCCGGAGGGGTTGATGGTGGCTCGACACCGAGTGGCGAGGATGTACAGGTAGATGCAGAAGTATTGACAGGAGAGTCCGCTGGGGGTGATGCGGATACTACTGATGATACAGGGGATACAGTGTTGCCACAGGTGCCTGACGAGGTAGTATTGGGAAGAGGAATGAGAAAGAAATCACAGCCAGTACGATTACAGGATTTTGTGACGAATGCTGTTCAAAGTAAAAGTTCCCCCTTCACCACAGTTTATCTGTTTTCGTCACTTCCTCAGGTACTTCGTATCCTCTAACACAATTTCTAAGTTATGACATATTTACTGCTGGACACAGAGATTTTCTTGCAGCTATCACTGCAGGTGTTGAGCCTACTTCATATCGCCGGGCCTCGCGAGATTCGGGTTGGCGTACGGCTATGCAAACTGAAATACAGGCTCTGGAAGATAATGGAAATGGAGTCTTGTCGATTTGCCTCCTGGGAAGAAAGCATTGGAAAGTAGATGGGTGTACAAAATAAAGTACAAATCCGACGGCAGTGTTGAGCGCTTAAAGACACGGCTGGTTGTGTTCGATAATCATCAGGTCGAGGGGATCGACTATTCAGAGACATTTGCCCCGGTAGCTAAGATGCCCACAGTTCGGGCGTTTTTGGCTGTTGCAGCTGTAAGAGGCTGGATTTTATACCAGATGGATGTGCACAATTGTCACTCCCCAATCCTGGAATACGTATTTTAATACGTAAACCGATAAATTGTATTTACCTTGAATTTATACTATATCTATTATGCTGTATTTCTTCATGCATTTCCCAAAAATATTCGACAAAATATTATTTTCTAATATATTTTTTGTATTTGGGCCTACAGTTTTGGCTCATTTGGGTAACCTATTCTTGGTTCACCAATGGGTCATCATGAACCCTTTGGTTCATCATGAACCCATGGGTCCGAGAATTTTATATATATATAACTCATCTCCTTCTCTCTCCTCTCATTTACTTCCTCTCATTTACTTCCTCCACCAACCAAGGCAAGTACCAACTTGCTCAAGAGAAGGATCCATTATTTTGTTAATGATTCTTACAAAACTATTTGCCAAAATATGTTCTTCTCCTCAATCTATACTAGTTTAGAACTTGGAAATTTCTATTTTGAAGCTTTGATTTTGTAGATCTAAGTTTTAATCATTTTCGGATTTTGCATGGTTTGATCTACTTTAGTTGGATTTTATGGGTTTTTGATGCTTCAATGTGGAAGAGAATTCCATTTCACCCAAGTTGGAACTTTGGAAATCCGGATTTGGAGTTCGGATGACCAAGTTATGTTGTTTTTGAAGTTTTGGGTTCTGTCATAGTATTCTTGCTGTTTGGAGAAGACAGTGAGCAGTGTGCAGAGCTTCTTAGCTCACGCATACTGAGCTACGCGCGCTCTTTAGCGCTGCGTATGCAGACTTAGGTACGTTTCCTGTTGGAAGCGTGTCTCCCTTGAGCTTGCGTGACTTTTCACGCAGCTCTTTCCCTTGAGCTTGCGTGACTTTTCACGCAGCTCTTTCCCTTGAGCTTGCGTGACTTTTCACGCTGCTCCTTCCCTTGAGTCTGCGTGACTTTTCACGTAGCACTCTCCCTTGAGCTTGCGTGACTTTTCATGCTGCTCCTTCCCTTGAGCTTGCGTGACTTTTCACGCAGCTCTCTCCTTGAGCCTGCGTGACTTTTTACGCACGCTGCCTTGTGTAAGCTTGCGTGACTTTTCACCCACGCTGCCTTGTTGTGCGTATGATTATGATATTTTATTAGATATTATATGCCCATTTTATATCCTTACGCCTTTTGTCCCGAGCATGATATGAGCACTGATGTGACCCCGGAGAACAAAGTGTTCCTACCTGATACATGTACCTGAATGTCCCAGTTCTTGTTCATGCTCGACAAATGACTCGTAACTCCACGTGGCGTATTTGTAATAATGCATTACACTAAGGAGGGTAGCACATGTTGACATACTGATTGACATGGATCCTCACTTAGGGTACTCGTACTAAAGTACGACTTTAGGAGGATAATCATGCAGGCCACAGCATGAGAGTCCAAGATTTCACCTAGGGTTAAACTAGGCAACTGAATATACTAGATGCATGGGGAGGGCAGAGTCCCGAGATCGTGTTACATCAGTCGCCCTGAGATATTGTCTTGGCGCGCCGGCTGGTCTCCACGGATACTGTGTCATCCGCAACGAGTGGATGACTGTATCCGATTAATTTCTGCTATATATTACATGTCTTGGCAAGGTGGCCTCACGAGGGACCTGTGCTCCATGACACCTGTCTACGCGAACCCCTGGGTTGGCTAGCCTTGCTGGAAAGATACGATCTGAGGATTTTTCTAATAACATGACGCAAGGATAACCTCGTTCCACTAGAAACTCGTAGACTTGATTGGCCGTGAAAACGGCTTGCATGTTTCCTATTTACCTTCCGTGAATAACTGAGGGAAGCGGACTGTCATGGTGCGTGATCCAACCCATGTTCTTGTTTGATTGTTGGGTTGGTTATCGTACTATGACAGGCTGTGGACCGAAGTTATGAACGGAAGACTTATTCTGGTTGTGAAGTGCTACTTCTGTGAATGACTGAGGAACATGGTCTATCATGGTACATGATCCAACCCATGTTCTTGTTTGATTGTTGGGTTGGTTATTGTGCTGCGATAGGCTATCGACCGAAGCCACGATCAGGAGATTTTATGGTTTTACCTTTTTAACTTATGTGAAAGTTATAGAGTACGACACGTCCCGACTCCATGCGGCACCTTTTGTCCTTGTTTGGTTGTAAGGGTGCCATATGGGTTCGAGGATGTTGCGCTACCCTATAATAGTAGCATAAGTATTACTATTATCAGTCATTCTATTAGTTGGGTTTTTAATCTTAACTCTTGTGCCCCTTTGGCGGTACTTGCTATTCGGGGCTGACCACGCTGGTTTTGTTTGGCCAGATCTCGTAGCAGAGCCAGAGGATACGATCTTCCTCCCTGACATCCATGGTGCATACTAGGAGCATGGCGGTTCGGGGACTCGAGTGGGTTTTCTTCTCCACCACTCCTGCTTATACTTTTGCGGCGTTTAGCCACCGGCACCTGTTAGCCGGATTACTTGATATTTTGTGTCAGTACATAATTGTAATTAAACAGACTGCAGCTGTGTATAATTTGTACTCCTGACTCTCTGAGATAGCTCAATTATAAAGCTAGTCTCTCATGATCATTTTGATGAAGCGTCAGGGACGCCTTACTGCTTTATCTTCAATGTTCATTTAATTGCTGATTTGACTTAATTGATTGAGACATAGAGCTCTGTGGGACCATAGGAGACTTGATTGTAGCATGTACCCCCTAGTCTCTCGACAGCCACGATCGCCGTATGACGTTACGTACCTCATATGGAGTAGCTGGCCTAGTCCGTCCTTGTATTTCGGTACTGGGCGTGACAAGGTTTTAGTGGTGGCCCATGCAGGTCTGATTTTTAGACTTGTGGGGTATTGCGAATTATTAGGAGTCTCAATCAAAACTTGTTCCCCTTGAAATTCTGTTTCGAATTCTCTGTCCTTGCCTTGATCTCTAACCTGACTTGCATCCTCAAAATCTTCCTTGTCCGGACTTGATAATCTTATATCTTTCTCTATAGGGGTACTTCATTCTCAGTAGCGGGTGAGGCCCATGAGGAAGAGCAGCAAGAGCATGGCTCGACTGGGCAGCAACAGAGGAGAGAACCTTCCCCAGGGCAAGCACAAGCAGAAGTGGAACCAGAGCAGTGCAGCCGCAGGTTATTGAAACTCCTGCAGCACCAGCAGCGACGGCAGTACCAGATGCCGTAGCACTCCTGGAGATCGTCCGAGGGATTCTTGTCACTCACCAACAGCAACAGACTCGGCAGCAGGAGCAGAACGTGTTGCTGAACCAGGGGATTCAGTTAGCTCTTGAGAGGAGTACCGGGGTTGACTCGGGAGCATCAGGAAGGTTCCGTCACTTGAACCCGAGGTATTTTGATGGCACGGAGGATGCCATCACTGCGGATGCTTGGATTCAAGACATTGAAGCCATTCTTGTGGCAGCCAAGGTTCCAGATGATGAGAAGGTTGATCAGGTCAAACTGGTACTTCAGGATCTTGCCCGCGACTGGTGGGCATCAGAAGAAGTTGGTATAAGACGTCCTGTTCGTTGGACCACCTTCAGTGACAGATTCAAGGCCAAGTATTTTGGCGTAGTAGCTCGATATGAGCTCCAGCAGAAGTTTATCAGTCTCAAGCAAGCAGGCAAGACCGTAGATGGGTATGCCGCAGAGTTCTGCAGATTGTGCCATTTTGTACCAGCAATGGTGGCAACGAAGCCAGAGAAAGCTATGAGGTTCCAGCAGGGACTTCATTTGGAACTATTACAGCTTGTGGAAGGACACGACTACCAGACGTTCGACGCTGTTTTGACCGCAGCTCGTAGGCACGAGCTTACCCAGCAGAGGTTAGCATCGAGGACTGGAGGTCAGAAGAGATCTCATTCCCAGGTTGGAGGAGGAGCAATGCAGCGAACATCGGTACGGGCACCCGGTGTACGTATTCATGATGTAGGAGCGCTGCGGAGGACGGCCATGTCAACTAATACAGCGCCAGTTCGGTATCAGCAGCCGAGGAACCAACAACAGCGTCAGGGAGCACCCCAGGGCTGTACATTCTGTGGGAAGGCAGGGCATACGAGGGAGGTGTGCCGGTCAGCGAATGGCTTATGCTTGAGGTGTGGTAGTTCAGACCACCGTATTTCCACTTGTCCTATGATACAGAGGCCAGGAGGGCCAGCTCAACAGTTTCCAGCATTGCCAGCTCCAGTGGCAACCCCGAGTGGAGGGCCAGTACTAGCAGTAAGGCCCCTAGCCCAGCGCTTACCAACGTAGGCTCAGATGTTCCGCCAGGCACAGGAAGCCGAAGGCCCTCAGGGACAGCAACAGCATGGTCGAGGAAGGCCGCAACAAGGGGCTCCGCTGGGCCAGGCTCTCACATTGACCTTGGGAGAGGCTCTAGCGTCTAGTGACGTGGTGGCAGGTAAAATTCTCGTCACCTCATTTCCCGCTGTAGCATTATTTGATTCAGGTGCTACTCATTCATTCATCTCTGCACAATATGCTACACGAATTGGATTAGAGTTTGAGGCATTGCCGGAGAGGATGGATATACTCACCGACAATGGGCTCGTAGAAGTTAGCAGAGTGCGCTTTTCATGTCCGATGGAGGTGTGTGGGCATTTATTGCCCGTATCATTGATTGAATTCCCTATGGGGAATTTTGATGTCATTCTTGGCATGGACTGGTTGAGATACAGTCATGCGATAATTGATTGTAGAGGAGGTAGGGTCATATTCAGTATTCCTGGGATGGAGCAGTTCATCTTTACCCGAACCTTGAAGAATCAGGCCGGAGGCGTCATCTCAGCAGCAGTGTCAGAGCCAGGACAGATTCTGAGAGTGGTCGAAGATTTTCTCGACGTCTTCCCTGATGAGCTTCCAGGGATACCCCCAGTCAGAGAGGTAGAATTTAGCATTGAGTTGAACCCTGGAACGAGGCCTATTGCAGATAGAGTTTACAGGATGTCGCCGTCAGAACAGGATAAGTTGTATCAACATGAAGAAGAGTTGAAGTCTAAGGGATTCATTCGAGACAGTAAATCATCCTGGACCGTGCCAGTGATTCTAGTTCCCAAGAAGGATGGGTCGACGAGGATGTGCATCGACTACCGCAAGCTGAATGCAGTAACAGTGAAGAATAAGTACCCACTACCAAGGATTGATGACCTGTTCGACCAGTTGAGCAAGGCCAGCGTCTTTTCCAAGATCGATCTTCGGTCAGGATACTATCAAGTAAGAGTCCGGGAGCAAGACATACCGAAGACAGCATTCAGATCTAGATATGGGCATTATGAGTTTTTAGTAATGCCCTTTGGACTAACCAACGCCCCCGCAGTATTCATGGATTTAATAAACCGCATATTTCTGTCGTACTTGGATAAATTTGTGGTGGTTTTCATAGATGACATTCTTGTCTATTCCAGCAGTGAAGAGGAGCATGAGAAACATCTTAGGACTGTCTTACAGACATTGAGGGAGCATCAACTTTATGCGAAGTTTGACAAGTGTGAATTTTGGTTAGATCACATTTCGTTCCTGGGGCATGTAATTTCTGGGGCAGGAGTGTCAGTGGATCCGAAGAAGATTGAGGCCGTAGAGCATTGGCCAGTCCCGAGAACGCTTGCAGAAGTGCGAAGTTTCTTAGGATTAGCTGGTTACTACAGAAGGTTCGTGGCGGACTTTGCCAAGATCTCTGCGCCCTTAACGCGTTTGACGCACAAGGACGTAGAGTTTGTTTAGTCAGCTAGCTGTCAGGCATCATTTGAAGAATTGAAGAAGAGATTGATCTCAGCCCCGATCTTGACACTTCCAGTAGGAGCAGGAGGCTTTACCGTATATTGTGACACATCAGGGAAGGGTCTTGGATGTGTATTGATGCAGCATGGAAAAGTGATAGCATATGCGTCTCGGCAGCTTCGAGACCATGAGAAGAATTATCCGACTCACGATTTGGAGTTAGCAGCTGTGGTATTTTCACTCAAGTTGTGGAGGCATAATTTATACGGAGATCGGGTAGAGATCTATACTGATCATAAGAGTTTGAAATACGTGTTCACGCAGCAAGATTTGAACATGAGGTAAAGAAGATGGTTAGAACTGCTGAAGGATTTTGATTTAGATCTTCAGTATCATCCAGGCAAGGCGAATGTAGTTGCAGATGCACTGAGTAGGAGAGACAGTGCCTTTATCTTGACCTCGCAGAAGCATATTTTAGATGACCTTCAGAGTATGGGAATCGAAGTAGTTTTGCCAAGGGATATAGGAAGAATGACCAGTATGCAGATTCAGTCAACCTTAGTAGAGAGGATAAGGGCAGCACAAGCAGGAGATCCACAGATTCAGAAGTTGCGGTCGGAGTGTGAATCGGGCCGTAGGAAGGAGTTAGTGATTCATGAAGATGGTACGCTCAGGTTTGGAAACAGACTATGTGTACCGAGTGGAGACCTTCGGCAAGAAGTTATGTTCGAAGCTCATAGTTCTATTTACTCCATTCATCCTGGAGGGACGAAGATGTATCGAGATATCAGGCAGTTCTTTTGGTGGAATGGCATGAAAAGAGAGATAGCGAGATTTGTATCCAAGTGTTTGGTATGTCAGCAGGTGAAAGCCGAGCAGCAGAGACCAGCAGGATTGCTACAGTCGCTTCCTATCCCAGAATGGAAATGGGAGCACATCACGATGGATTTTGTGACCGGTTTACCTAGATCCCCAGCTGGCAAAAATGCAGTCTGGGTAATAGTAGATCGACTCACGAAGGTCGCTCATTTTCTTTCCTTCCGAGTTGGACAGACTACTGAGCAGTTAGCAGAAATGTACATGAAACAGATAGTAAGGCAGCACGGTGTTCCAGTTAGTATAGTATCAGATCGGGATACGCGGTTTACTTCCCATTTTTGGCGGAGCTTGCACCAAAGTTTGGGAACCAAGTTAAGATTCAGTACTGCTTATCATCCACAAACCGATGGGCAATCAGAAAGAACCATTCAGACATTAGAAGATATGCTACGGGCGTGTACCTTGGATTTTGGCGGATCTTGGGAGGACCACCTTCATCTAGTGGAGTTCTCCTATAACAACAGCTATCAGGCTAGCATTCAGATGGCCCCGTTCGAAGCATTGTACGGAAGGAAGTGCAGGTCCCCTTTGGCATGGGACGACGTCGGAGAACGGAAGTTGTTGGGGCCAGAGATGATCACGCAGACTGTGGAGATAGTTAAGTTAGTCAGAGAGCGCCTTCGAGTTGCACAAGATCGACATCGTCATTGGGCAGATCAGCACCGTAGGCCTCTAGAGTTCAGAGTTGGCGACCAAGTGTTTCTGCAGATTTCGCCTACTCGGGGTATCATCAGATTTGGAACCCGGGGAAAGCTTAGTCCAAGATACGTTGGACCTTTCAAGATTCTCGCTCGGGTAGGCGATATGGCTTATCGACTTGCCCTTCCGTCTTCGTTAACTGGCATACATGATGTGTTTCATGTGTCCCAATTACGTGGGTATGTCCCAGATCCGAGTCACGTCCTCGATCATTCTGAGTTAGTCGTTGGTACCGACCTAACTTACGAGGAACAACCCGTATCTATTTTGGACCGGCGAGAGAAGGTACTCAAGAATCGGACGATAAGCCTTGTCCGTGTTTCTTGGAACCATCACTCTTCGGGAGAGTCAACCTGGGAGCGCGAGGACAAGATCAGATCTCGTTATCCGTATTTGTTTGACTAATAAGGTATATTTATGCACCTTATTGACACGATTCCATGCTTTTCTGCACCTGCTTATTTTGCACCTTGTGATGTATGATAATAACTGCTATGATAGTTAACTTATATATATGATTGTGCCTTGCTTGCCCTGATTTCACTATCCTGTCTTGGCTGGAATTTCGAGGACGGAATTTTTCTAAGAAGGGTAGAGATGTCACTCCCCAATCCTGGAATACGTATTTTAATACGTAAACCGATAAATTGTATTTACCTTGAATTTATACTATATCTATTATGCTGTATTTCTTCATGCATTTCCCAAAAATATTCGACTAAATATTATTTCCTAATATATTTTCTGCATTTGGGCCTACAGTTTTGGCTCATTTGGGTAACCTATTCTTGGTTCACCAATGGGTCATCATGAACCCTTTGGTTCATCATGAACCCATGGGTCCGAGAATTCTATATATATATAACTCATCTCATTCTCTCTCCTCTCATTTACTTCTTCTCATTTACTTCCTCCACCAACCAAGGCAAGTACCAACTTGCTCAAGAGAAGGATCCATTATTTTGTTAATGATTCTTACAAAACTATTTGCCAAAATATGTTCTTCTCCTCAATCTATACTAGTTTAGAACTTAGAAATTTCTATTTTGAAGCTTTGATTTTGTAGATCTAAGTTTTAATCATTTTCGGATTTTGCATGGTTTGATCTACTTTAGTTGGATTTTATGGGTTTTTGATGCTTCCATGTGGAAGAGAATTCCATTTCACCCAAGTTGGAACTTTGGAAATCCGGATTTGGAGTTCGGATGACCAAGTTATGTTGTTTTTGAAGTTTTGGGTTCTGCCATAGTGTTCTTGCTGTTTGGAGAAGACAGTGAGCAGTGTACAGAGCTTCTTAGCTCACGCATACTGAGCTACGCGCGCTCTTTAGCGCTGCGTACGCAGACTTAGGTACGTTTCCTGTTGGAAGCGTGTCTCCCTTGAGCTTGCGTGACTTTTCACGCAGCTCTTTCCCTTGAGCTTGCGTGACTTTTCACGCAGCTCTTTCCCTTGAGCTTGCGTGACTTTTCACGCTGCTCCTTCCCTTGAGTCTGCGTGACTTTTCACGCAGCACTCTCCCTTGAGCTTGCGTGACTTTTCACGCTGCTCCTTCCCTTGAGCTTGCGTGACTTTTCACGCAGCTCTCTCCTTGAGCCTGCGTGACTTTTTACGCACGCTGCCTTGTGTAAGCTTGCGTGACTTTTCACCCACGCTGCCTTGTTGTGCGTATGATTATGATATTTTATTAGATATTATATGCCCATTTTATATCCTTACGCCTTTTGTCCCGAGCATGATATGAGCACTGATGTGACCCCGGAGAACAAAGTGTTCCTACCTGATACATGTATCTGAATGTCCCAGTTCTTGTTCATGCTCGACAAATGACTCGTAACTCCACGTGGCGTATTTGTAATAATGCATTACACTAAGGAGGGTAGCACATGTTGACATACTGATTGACATGGATCCTCACTTAGGGTACTCGTACTAAAGTACGACTTTAGGAGGATAATCATGCAGGCCACAACATGAGAGTCCAAGATTTCACCTAGGGTTAAACTAGGCAACTGAATATACTAGATGCATGGGGAGGGCAGAGTCCCGAGATCGTGTTACACCAGTCGCCCTGAGATATTGTCTTGGCGCGCCGGCTGGTCTCCACGGATACTGTGTCATCCGCAACGAGTGGATGACTGTATCCGATTAATTCCTGCTATATATTACATGTCTTGGCAAGGTGGTCTCACGAGGGACCTGTGCTCCATGACACCTGTCTACGCGAACCCCTGGGTTGGCTAGCCTTGCTGGAAAGATACGATCTGGGGATTTTTCTAATAACATGACGCGAGGATAACCTCGTTCCACTAGAAACTCGTAGACTTGATTGGCCGTGAAAATGACTTGCATGTTTCCTATTTACCTTCCGTGAATAACTGAGGGAAGCGGACTGTCATGGTGCGTGATCCAACCCATGTTCTTGTTTGATTGTTGGGTTGGTTATCGTACTATGACAGGCTGTGGACCGAAGTTATGAACGGAAGACTTATTCTGGTTGTGAAGTGCTACTTCTGTGAATGACTGAGGAACATGGTCTATCATGGTACATAATCCAACCCATGTTCTTGTTTGATTGTTGGGTTGGTTATTGTGCTGCGATAGGCTATCGACCGAAGTCACGATCAGGAGATTTTATGGTTTTACCTTTTTAACTTATGTGAAAGTTATAGAGTACGACACGTCCCGACTCCATGCGGCACCTTTTGTCCTTGTTTGGTTGTAAGGGTGCCATATGGGTTCGAGGATGTTGCGCTACCCTATAATAGTAGCATAAGTATTACTATTATCAGTCATTCTATTAGTTGGGTTTTTAATCTTAACTCTTGTGCCCCTTTGGCGGTACTTGCTATTCGGGGCTGATCCCGCTGGTTTTGTTTGGCCAGATCTCGTAGCAGAGCCAGAGGACACGATCTTCCTCCCTGACATCCATGGTGCATACTAGGAGCATGGCGGTTCGGGGACTCGAGTGGGTTTTCTTCTCCACCACTCCTGCTTATACTTTTGCGGCGTTTAGCCACCGGCACCTGTTAGCCGGATTACTTGATATTTTGTGTCAGTACATAATTGTAATTAAACAGACTGCAGCTGTGTATAATTTGTACTCCTGACTCTCTGAGATAGCTCAATTATAAAGCTAGTCTCTCATGATCATTTTGATGAAGCGTCAGGGACGCCTTACTGCTTTATCTTCAATGTTCATTTAATTGCTGATTTGACTTAATTGATTGAGACATAGAGCTCTGTGGGACCATAGGAGACTTGATTGTAGCATGTACCCCCTAGTCTCTCGACAGCCACGATCGCCGTATGACGTTACGTACCTCATATGGAGTAGCTGGCCTAGTCCGTCCCCGTATTTCGGTACTGGGGCGTGACAACAATGCTTTTCTTCATGACGATCTGACAGAAGAAGTGTATATAAAGTTGCCGCCAGGTTTTTTGCATAGTGAACCTAACAAAGTGTGTCGCCTGCGTAAATCTCTATATGGATTGAAACAGGCACCACGTCGTTGGTTTTCTAAGCTTACTGCTTCCCTGATATCCTATGGATTTATTCAATCTCATTCCGATTATTCCCTTTTTTCTCTTTTTAAATGGAAGGTAGAGTTGCATGTTTTGATCTACGTGGATGATATGATTGTGTCTGGTAATGACTCAGGTGCTTTAGATGCTTTCAAAAAGTACCTTAGTTCTTGCTTTCACATGAAGGACCTTGGTGTGTTGAGTACTTTCTTGGCATAGAGGTGGCTCGGAGTGCAGAAGGCATTTTTTGTGTCAAAGAAAGTATACTTTGGACATCATTTCAGAATGCAGCTTGCTGGGGTCTTGACCTGCTGGCTTTTCCATGGAGCCCAATCACAAGCTGGCAGAATCGACTAGTCCAAAGATGACGGATGCAGAACCTTATCGGAGGCTGGTTGGGAGGTTGATTTATCTATCATTTACTCGTCCTGACTTAGCCTATGCTGTGCAAATCTTGTCTCAATTCTTACAGGAGCCTCGACAAGATCATTGGCATGCTGCTTTGAGAGTTGTCAGATATCTCAAACATGCACCGGGATAGGGTATTCTTTTGAAAGCTGATTGTGATCTCCGTCTTTCTGGTTGGTGTGATTCCGACTGGGCCAGCTGTCCCTTGACTCGCCGCTCTGTTACAGGCTGGTTGGTGTTTCTTGGGGGGTCTCCTATTTCTTGGAAGACCAAGAAGCAACCAACTGTTTCCCGATCTTCTGCTGAAGCTGAATACCGATCTCTCACTGCGCTTGTTTGTGAGTTGAAATGGTTAAAGGAGTTATTGGTGTATTTGGGCGTTCGCCAGGAGTCTGCTATGTCGGTGTATTGTGACAGTCAGTCAGCCCTGCACCTGGCTCAGAACCCGGTGTTTCATGAGCGCAGTAAGCATATTGAGGTGGATTTGCATTTTGTTCGCGATGCTATTAGAGATGGCACCGTAATAGCCTCGCATGTTCCTACTTCTACTCAACTGGCTGATATCTTCACTAAGCCCCTTGGAAAGCAAGTGTTTGATTCTTTCCTTCCCAAGTTGGGCATTTGTGACTTGCATGCTCCAACTTGAGGGGGGGGGGTGTTAGATTATATTTGTAATGTAAATATGGCCCATAAGCCCAAATGTAGATACTATATGTACTGTAACAAACCCTAGAAATGAGAACAAGACATTATTATTTCCTACACATATATATATATATATATATAAGGAATAAAAACACTAGAATGCTGGCGGCGACAGGCGATCCACCTCCTCCCACGCTGCAACTCCCACGAACGGACGGCGATAGGGGGGCGGGGACACAGAGGAAGGAGGCCAGGGAGACGAAGACAAGACGGAGGAATGAGGCCAGGGGGACGAAGACAAGACGGAGGAGGATGGACAACTATCGAGCGCAGGCGTCGACAAAAACTCACAGACTAGAGAATTCTGACGGAACGAGAAGGAGGATCCAATGGTGGGGCTAGGCGGACTCGTAGCGGAATCGCCCCTAGAGGGCCGCTACGCACCAATATGGGACATAGACCTCCGGGAAACTCAGGCAAGGATGTGGGATTGGTAGGGAGAAACGTGAGCGGCAAAGGGAAGGAAGATGGAGGCAAATCTGCCACATGAGGTACGCAACGGCAACAGCAAGCACAAGAGAATGGGACACATAATAAACCAGTTTCATGGGTAGACATCTGTAAGCCGACGGCTCCATAGGAAGAGCTTGAGTTACAATATATTGAACCTAGCGTTATAAACGGTGTAAGAGTGGTAGAAATAACAGCAGATGACATACAAGAAACGTTGGGAGTACTGGAAGAACACCTTGGTGCTATACGTCATGGGGGATCGGCCGTTCTATAGACAGTTGAGGGCGTTTGTCCTTCGAGAATGGAGACCAGAAAGGGGAGATGGAGATATTATCAAGGGAGAATGGTTTCTTCTTCATAAAATTTGTGTTAGAGGATGACGTCGAACGGATTCAGGAAGGGGGCCCTTGGACGTTTGATGGTAGACTGGTTGTGCTAAGGAGATGGAGACCGGAGTCGAACTTCGAGAAGGAGAGACTTACGAAAGTGCCTATCTGGATAAGGCTGCCATGGCTCTCGCCGCAGCTATGGAGTATACCATCTACAATGAAGATATCGAGCATGGATGGAAATCCCATCAAGATAGACATTCCTACGGCACAGACTCAACGGCTCTCATACACTCGAATATTTGTTGAGATCACAGTATCAGACGCTCTGCCGCAAACCATAGACATCCTTCTCCTTAATGCCGGCCGGCTGGTCCAAGAGGTCGACTACAAGTGGGTTCCTCATTCCTGCCAAGGGTGAAATGCTTCGGGCACACAAAAGTGCAATGCAAGGAGGCTCCGCAAACTGAAGGAGGAAGACAAGTCCAAAGAGAGGCGGAGATAGAGGGGGAGTGACAGCCACAAGACCAAGTAGGAGAAGTCTCTCTAGCGGATCCGGACTCGTAAATGCAAGAGACCGAGCTGAAGAAGCAATGGGAATGGAGGGAACAGAAACAAATCAACACTCTCTGTTGGAAAAAAGGAAAGGGCCTGAAACTACGCTTCCAAACTCTCAAGCAGATATGGAGATAGTTATCTCAGACGACAAAAATAGGGATAAGAGGAGAATGTAGAGTCCTAACGAAAAAGGAAGATGGGAACAACCTGACACTGCACAAGAAGATGGCATAAAGGAGCGCGCGGCCAAGAAGAAAACTCTTATGAACGCTACGGGCAGGACAAATAAGGGAGACGCGGAGAGTGCGGTTATGCGGGAGCTACCTCAACTGTAATGACGATTCTAACCAAACCAAATCCTGATTGGAACTGAAGGCTAGTAGAAGCAAATATTCCGCTTGGGAATGAAAGGCTTGCTCAAAATTCAGCCGTTCCTCCTATTCATTGTCATGACCCGCACCCACTGTGAGGGTATGAGAACGTAACGACGCCCAGCCTACGCCGCAGTGTCGGCGGTAGAACGCTGTTCTAGGTCATGAACTATAAATAGCATAATATGTATACTCTCCATAAGGAGGCCAACACAGAGGTACAACTCAATCACAATCTAAGGTAGAATGTAGCACGATGAAATAGATAAGAAATCCTCAACTGAGGTACAACAGAAATGAAATACAAGTCTAATCATCTCTAAAATATATACAACTCTGAATCAAGAACAACAACTAAACATAAAATGGAAAACAGTCTAAGCTATCTATACTAAACAGGGTATCGTCCTCAGCAGCTGCCTGAACCTCCCCAGGGGTCCAGGTCGCGAGTGTCATCTAGACAAGCTCCAAGTAAGGGGTGCAGGGTTCCTCATCATCCTCTGTAAAATTTTCAACAGGTCCAGTCAGGACGGGAGCGAGCACAGTACATCTCAACAGTTCATAGCAGGTTAGAAAATATAATCATGCAGTAAAGTAAGATATAGATACTGAAGGAAATGCAGTATGTAAACAGAGAGAGAACTGTAATAGAAATATCTACTATAAGTATAGAGCTACCAGTGACTAGTGATTCAGAGTACAAAGTCGACATGTAAATGGCTTGATTTGTACATGGCTATACTAAAGAGACGTACATGGCTATTCTACTTTGGAATTGTTCACATGGCTATTTATACTCCCCCGTACCCCCAACTAATACACAAGGATCCAAACAGGTTATGTTATGATTCTATGTAACAGCCCCCGAAGGGTAGTAGACCCCGAAGGTGATAGATCCCGAAGGTAGTAGACCCCGAAGGTAGTACATAGTAGTCCCAAAAATGGGGATTCTGATAGACCCAATAAATGGGATAAGGATTCAAAGAAGACTCTGTGATCATATGAGTATATGTCACAAGTGATCAAAGAACCAAAGAAGCATATGATACGCCGTGTAAGTGAAACGCACAAAACATAGAGTACCCGATGCTCCCTGAAGGGATAACATCTTAAGAAGGGATCCATATAGTACTAATCCGTGTGACCAACGTGACAGTATCAAGTAAAGTAATTTAATGCAGGAAATAATTCTAAGCAGGATATGAAATGATCAGAGAATGTACTCGCCTGGTATCTGAATAGCTGTGAAAATGTACTGTCCGAGATGAGGTACCTGACTCCTAGTTAGAGCAACACAAGTCAAGATGTATACAGAGGGTGATATATGAATGTACAATGCATCTGCATGCTGTCTAGGTCGAACTAGGCCAAAGTCAACTCTTGGTCAACTCTGGTCAACCTAAAGTCAAACCTAGTCAAATAGTCTAATCTAGGTCTAACCAAGCTATTCTAGGTTTACTAGGCTAATCTAAGCAATACCTTGTCAAGCCCACCTATACACACATGACCAATGAACTATCTATACACTATCCCTAAACTCTATGTCACAATCCATAATACATTAACCCATATATATATCAGAACACAAGTACCAAGTATATCTATACATTACACATTTTATATATATATAACTAATATATCTAGGGAACTAATTATCACTACAAACATGTATTGTAATATATCTATATACAAGAGAGTGTAACACAAGTGTATGTGTGGAACGGAAGGGAGGGTGCATTGTGACTGAATTTAGAATAGTGAGAGTGTCATGAGTATACATGGCAAAACAGTGTATATAAGTGAATGAGGATGTGCATTGTGACAGGAAAGAAGAGGAGGGGATTTCAGTTTAATACATATGAATTTCAGGTTGTAATAGAACTGGGAAAAACAGGGAATGTAATGTGTAGTGAACTATTCATGTAGTTATTCAAGGAAACAAAACTGGAATTTAAGGTAACTCTACATGAGACTAACAGTCCCAACAGTCCATTTTACAGTCTAAATTACAGTTCAAAGAGTGAGGTTATCAGTGACCATAGTTCAATAAAAACATTCTCAGGTTAACACTCATAACTTCCCAGGTTTCAACAGGAACAATATTGAAAAAAAGGAAGAGGAAATCAGTTCACAGGAAAATCAGTTTAAATGAAAAACAGGGAACACATTAGTTCTCAAATCTCTTAGGACTTAAGCTAAGGTTATAAATGAATCAATAAATCGAATTTAGTCTAATACATCATGAACTCAGTTAACACTAAGGAAATCTCAAGTTTATGTTTGAAAGTGGAAAGGAGATCAATTTAGTAAATCAGAGAAGGAGGAACTAAATCTCAGTTGTATTAAAACCAAATCAATGGAACAAAATATCTAGGAAATTCTCAAGTTTCAGAACAAGGTTCAGCTATGATTATTCAGGAAGAAGATTAGTGTAGGAATTATAGTACAGAGATGAAATCAATACTTAAAGTATTAGGAAAGAACCAATTGCAGTTCAGTTTTCTGAGTCAAGGACAGAAAAGAATCCAAACTAATTTAACTTCCATTTTAGTCACATACCAACTCTTTAAAATCAGTGATAGGAAAGAATCCTCAGGTTTTAGTCTAAACAACAAAATCCAACTCAAATTTCAGTTATCAATTAACAGTAAAATGAACAGGAATTAATTTAGAGGAATTAATGTAACAGCTAACAGTAATGGATAGGAAATTAATGGAGGAAAACATTGTACAGTTATTAAGTTGAAACCAACCATTCAACATGCAATTCCATATCATATATCAACCTTAAATCTCAGATCAAAGACACAATCCCAGTTTAACAGTAAGGAAAAAGGCAACTAAATCATGGACTAATTTAGTTAACAGTGTAAAGAACAACCAAGCTAATGAGGAATGTAACATGGAAACAATTATAAATTGAAGAACATAACACAACATCATTCCCTGTTCCTCACACAGGAACTCATAGTACACCCCTTGTTTGAATCAACCCAAACTGCCAAAATTCTTTCTACACAACCCAAAGCCAAATTTGGATGCCAATATCTTAGCTAACATGTAACATGACATGTGGGTTCAGTTTAATTGAAAAGAACATAACAGGAAAAAGGAAAAATTAAATCGTTTCAAAAACTGGGAAATAGTATCTTAAAGTATCAGGATTTTACACTATTCTACAACTATCGAACCAAAACACCATTTAAAACCCAAACAATTAAATAGCATGGTGTAACAGAGATTTAAACATGATAATTAAGATCTAGTTGAACATTCAAACACAATTTAAATCATTAAAATTGATTTAATCAACAGAATAAAACACTGCACACACACGCACACTCAACTTCCCCGTGCACCCTGAATATCGTGTCCGACACGACACGAGGACTCGCGAAACTTGAGCAACCTCGTGTCAGTCATGGACACGACACGTGTGTCAAGTTTCGTGGGTTGAAACCCTGTGTGCACTGAGGAAATACACCCGAGTAGCAGGACATCAATCTGCCATCGTGCACGCGCGCGCGGCCGCGTGTCCACACGCTCGTGTCGACTCGACACGACGCTAAGGCGTGCTCAGTGCTATAGAAACGTGTAAGCAAGATCAAAACCTAGCATCCTATTCAAAAACAATCCATAAAAACAAACGAAATGCCCTTTGAGGCATTTCGACAAACACCTAGGGACAGGGTCTGATACGTGTCCAGAACGGACACGAAACCTATGAACCCGGCACGAAACTAATGCAGACACTTAGGGGACTCCTAGGGCTATGCATCCATGATGAATAAACAGTAGGTTAGATAGGGTTTAAGAGAGTTACCAATGGGTTCTCCTCAAGCTCAAAACCTTCAATGAACAGTGCTCTCTACTGTAGCTCGAGCACGAATAGGTTCCCAAATCAGTCCTCTACCTCCATGGACAGTAAGAGGGTGATGGTTAGGTCACAATGCAAGAAGTTTCATTGAAAAAGGTTAAGAAATGACCAAGTTATGAAGGAGTGAATAGAAGGCTCACCTTGTTCTTGAGAATGGAGAAATGATGTAAAGAGGCAAGGATTTGAGAGGGATTAAATAGGGGGGGATCCCAAGATGGCTGCCCTAATATCTAGGGTTAGAGTTGATCTAATGGTTCTCCACCATTCTAGGCTAATCAATGGCTAGATGAAACCTAGGTAGCCTATCACTAGTCTTAACTAATCGATATGACTAATAACTAACCAAATCACAAATCATGACTAGCCATGACTAACCATGACCAAACAATTCTAACTTAGTCTAACCATGACTAACTAGGACTAACCTAGGTTAGGTCAATTCTAGGTTGGGGCTACTAACAATCACATGGCAATCAATTAAATAATATTAAATCACACCATCTAATATAATATATATTAATTTCCAAATAATTATAATAAATTCAAGATAACCAAAATACCTTCAAGCTAAATGTACTAAACAAAATCTCTACCCACATGGTTAGGCTCTAGGTCATGCAGTCTCTCAGGTTTCACTAGCAGCACATCAAAATCATAAGTCATGACTTAAACCAGTTCTTAAATAGTTTAAAAATAATTAAAATTCACCAAAAATCATAATGTGAAATAAATATCAATAAATAATGATTATAATTACAAAATTTCAAAAATACCCTCATCTGGAAAACTGGGTGTTACAATCCTACCCACCTTATAAAAATTTTGTCCTCGAAATTAAGATGGTAGCAGGCCTTCTAGGTCAAACACCCCACAAACAAAGTCTCAAACATACCGTCAGATAATTATATGCGTCTGTCCAAAATCATGATACTTAGAACCTTCGTCATGCTAGCGAGCAAGGCTACGATAATCACAGAGTCCTCGACTAAGGCACATACCTCTAGAATCATGGTAATTAAAATTTTCGCATTGTCGCATGCTTGACAGCAAAAACCTTAAATTCCCACACCCGAGAAATACGTCCTAAATCTGACTATATGTCCCCACTATGCCAGTTAAACACGACTATCGAAGATTCTAGATATCCATAACTGGGTGACCTAGCCCATATGATTCATCTCAGAAGAAATCAAACATAACACAAGAACAACAGAACAAAATTGATAAATCAACAAGGAACAGAAGGAATCGAAAATTCAAGGCAGTTATAAGAGGCAATTGCAGAATTTGATTCAAAAGAACGGAACCTGTAACTAGATCTCCAACGGCCTGAGCATCCTCGACTGTCCTGGCGAAAGCTCGCCCTTGCTAGCCTCCCCTGGCCTGCTGCTGATGCTGCATGTACCTCTGCTGCTGAGTCAGTAAGGGTAATCCCCTCTGCTGGCCTACCGGAGCCCTAGCTCCTACTCCCTGAACTGCCTGTCCTGATGACTCGGGACACTCTCTCAGACGATGATCGGATCCCCCGCAAAGCAAACATCTGCCCAACCTCTTCCGGCACTCGCCCTAACTATGCCCTGGTCTCTTACAAAAGGGGCAAATAGTAACTAACTGCTGTTCCGGGGCCTGCTGCTGCCTCTGTGGCTGCTGCGTCTGCTGAAATGGTACACAGTCCTGAAACTGACGCTGCTGAAGGTAGACCCTCGGCTGCTGGTACTACTGCTGAAACTGTAGAAGTAGCATCTGCTGCTGGAACTGTAGAGGTAGCATCTGCTGCGGATACTGCTGCTGAATCTGCAAGCGGGGCATCTGATGCGGATACTGCTGCTGAGTCTGCAGGTGGGGCATCTGATGCGGATACTGCTGCTGAGTCTGCAGGTGGGGCCTCTTGGCCGGGCCTGCACTGCCACTAGCTCTCTGAGTGTCTCGCATCCTCTTCTCCTTCAGCCCAAGATCGTCCTCCGCTGTCATGGCTCCTACCAGAATCTGTTCGAAAGTGGCGTCGCGGCCGCTCTTAGTATATGACTTGATCTCCTTGATCAAACCCCTGCGAAACCTCCTCGCCTTCCCGACCTCGGTAAGGTCCTCGATGAATCTGCTCAAACGGCTGAACTCTCCAGCGTACTCCTTAATGGTCTGGTTCCCCTGAACCAAACTCTCGAACTGTGCCTCCATAGCATGGAGTGCGGTATCGGGAAAAAATTTCTCCTTGAACAGTTTCTTGAACGCTGCCCAAGTCTGACCGGCTGTACCAATCCTCGGGTCCGTCTGGTACCAGGTACGGGCCAAGTCCTGCATCTGACTAGCGGCTGCCTCGATCTGTAATCCTGCTGGTATCTGTGCCAATCGGAATATCTTCTCAATGTGCTCTATCCAATCGTCAGCGTATATGATGCCCTCTGTACCCTTGAAGTCTCGGGGTCCCATCTTCTTGAAGGAATGGATGTCTGGAGTCCTCAGCTGATGCGGCTGCATCTGGCCTCCCTGTGGCTGAGCAGCTACCAGCTCCACTGTCGTCCTGACCAACTGGTGAGTATCTTGTATGCTCTGTCGGATATCAGCAGACTGACTCTGCTGAATCTGTTGCTGAAACTCCATAAATCGCTAAAAAAGGGCAAACATCTGAGCCGCATCTACTGTCCCTGAAGGTAACTGCTGCTGGTACATATCTGGGATGACGGGAGAAGACCTTCGGACAGGTGGAGGTGCACTTCCAAAAGCTGCAGAAGCTCCTATATGAGCAGAAATAGGGGGTGCTGTGGTTCCAGCATCCACAATCGGGTGAGGGGTGGTAGGCCTCTCACCAGCGTCTGCTGAGCCAGAGCGATGCGATCGTGTCTCAATCACCATCCTGGAGACAGATCAAACAAGCAATCAATACTGAGATAGAAACGATAATTCAAGGGAGTACAGTTATTCAAGGAAGCAAATTTTCAACAGGAATTTAGATGGCAGGAATCCAGTTAGAGTTTTTCCTAATATGATTGAGTACCTCAAAATAACTCCTAATCCTACTGCAGGCTGTAGTGGTACTCTAGTTCGAATACCACTACACAAAATCGACCTGCATGGGCCACCACTAAAAATGTGTCACGACCCGCACCCACTGTGAGGGTACGAGAACGTAACGACGTCCAGCCTACGCCGCAGTATCGGCGGTAGAACGCTGTTCTAGGTCATGAACTATAAATAGCATAATATGTATACTCTCCATAAGGAGGCCAACACAGAGGTACAACTCAATCACAATCTAAGGTAGAATGTAGCACGATAAAATAGATAAGAAATTCTCAACTGAGGTACAACAGAAATGAAATACAAGTCTAATCATCTCTAAAATATATACAACTCTGAATCAAGAACAACAACTAAACATAAAATGGAAAACAGTCTAAGCTATCTATACTAAACAGGGTATCGTCCTCAGCAGCTGCCTGAACCTCCCCAGGGGTCCAGGTCGCGAGTGTCATCTAGGCAAGCTCCAAGTAAGGGGTGCAGGGTTCCTCATCATCCTCTGTAAAATTTTCAACAGGTCCAGTCAGGACGGGAGCGAGCACAGTACATCTCAACAGTTCATAGCAGGTTAAAAAATATAATCATGCAGTAAAGTAAGATATAGATACTGAAGGAAATGCAGTATGTAAACAGAGAGAGAACTGTAATAGAAATATCTACTATAAGTATAGAGCTACCAGTGACTAGTAATTCAGAGTACAAAGTCGACATGTGAATGGCTTGATTTGTACATGGCTATACTAAAGAGGCGTATATGGCTATTCTACTTTGGAATTGTTCACATGGCTATTTATACTCCCCCGTACCCCCAACTAATACACAAGGATCCAAACAGGTTATGTTATGATTCTATGTAACAGCCCCCGAAGGATAGTAGACCCCGAAGGTGATAGATCCCGAAGGTAGTAGACCCCGAAGGTAGTACATAGTAGTCCCAAAAATGGGGATTCTGATAGACCCAATAAATGGGATAAGGATTCAAAGAAGACTCTGTGATCATATGAGTATATGTCACAAGTGATCAAAGAACCAAAGAAGCATATGATACGCCGTGTAAGTGAAACGCACAAAACATAGAGTACCCGATGCTCCCTGAAGGGATAACATCTTAAGAAGGGATCCATATAGTACTAATCCGTGTGACCAGCGTGACAGTATCAAGTAAAGTAATTTAATGCAGGAAATAATTCTAAGCAGGATATGAAATGATCAGAGAATGTACTCGCCTGGTATCTGAATAGCTGTGAAAATGTACTGTCCGAGATGAGGTACCTGACTCCTAGTTAGAGCAACACAAGTCAAGATGTATACAGAGGGTGATATATGAATGTACAATGCATCTGCATGTTGTCTAGGTCGAACTAGGCCAAAGTCAACTCTTGGTCAACTCTGGTCAACCTAAAGTCAAACCTAGTCAAATAGTCTAATCTAGGTCTAACCAAGCTATTCTAGGTTTACTAGGCTAATCTAAGCAATACCTTGTCAAGCCCACCTATACACACATGACCAATGAACTATCTATACACTATCCCTAAACTCTATGTCACAATCCATAATACATTAACCCATATATATATATCATAACACAAGTACCAAGTATATCTATACATTACACATTTTATATATATATAACTAATATATATAGGGAACTAATTATCACTACAAACATGTATTGTAATATATCTATATACAAGAGAGTGTAACACAAGTGTATGTGTGGAATGGAAGGGAGGGTGCATTGTGACTGAATTGGTGTATTTGGGCGTTCGCCAGGAGTCTGCTATGTCGGTGTATTGTGACAGTCAGTCAGCCCTGCACCTGGCTCAGAACCCGGTGTTTCATGAGCGCAGTAAGCATATTGAGGTGGATTTACATTTTGTTCGCGATGCTATTAGAGATGGCACCGTAATAGCCTCGCATGTTCCTACTTCTACTCAACTGGCTGATATCTTCACTAAGCCCCTTGGAAAGCAAGTGTTTGATTCTTTCCTTCCCAAGTTGGGCATTTGTGACTTGCATGCTCCAACTTGAGGGGGGGGTGTTAGATTATATTTGTAATGTAAATATGGCCCATAAGCCCAAATGTAGATACTATATGTACTGTAACAAACCCTAGCAATGAGAATAAGACATTATTATTTCCTACATATATATATATATATATATATATATATATATATATATATATATATATATAAGGAATAAAAACACTAGAATGCTGGCGACGACAGGCGATCCACCTCCTCCCACGCTGCAACTCCCACGAACGGACGGCGATAGGAGGGCGGGGACACAGAGGAAGGAGGCCAGGGAGACGAAGACAAGACGAAGGAATGAGGCCAGGGGGACGAAGACAAGACGGAGGAGGATGGACAACTATCGAGCGCAGGCGTCGACAAAAACTCACAGACTAGAGAATTCTGACGGAACGAGAAGGAGGATCCAATGGTGGGGCTAGGCGGACTCGTAGCGGAATCGCCCCTAGAGGGCCGCTACGCACCAATACGGGACATAGACCTCCGGGAAACTCAGGCAAGGATGTGGGATTGGTAGGGAGAAACGTGAGCGGCAAAGGGAAGGAAGATGGAGGCAAATCTGCCACATGAGGTACGCAACGACAACAGCAAGCACAAGAGAATGGGACACATAATAAACCAGTTTCATGGGTAGACATCTGTAAGCCGACGGCTCCATAGGAAGAGCTTGAGTTACAATATATTGAACCTAGCATTATAAACGGTGCAAGAGTGGTAGAAATAACAGCAGATGACATACAAGAAACGTTAGGAGTACTGGAAGAACACCTTGGTGCTATACGTCATGGGGGATCGGCCGTTCTATAGACAGTTGAGGGCGTTTGCCCTTCGAGAATGGAGACCAGAAAGGGGAGATGGAGATATTATCAAGGGAGAATGGTTTCTTCTTCATAAAATTTGTGTTAGAGGATGACGTCGAACGGATTCAGGAAGGGGGCCCTTGGACGTTTGATGGTAGACTGGTTGTGCTAAGGAGATGGAGACCGGAGTCGAACTTCGAGAAGGAGAGACTTACGAAAGTGCCTATCTGGATAAGGCTGCCATGGCTCTCGCCGCAGCTATGGAGTATACCATCTACAATGAAGATATCGAGCATGGATGGAAATCCCATCAAGATAGACATTCCTACGGCACAGACTCAACGGCTCTCATACACTCGAATATTTGTTGAGATCACAGTATCAGACGCTCTGCCGCAAACCATAGACATCCTTCTCCTTAATGCCGGCCGGCTGGTCCAAGAGGTCGACTACAAGTGGGTTCCTCATTCCTGCCAAGGGTGAAATGCTTCGGGCACACAAAAGCGCAATGCAAGGAGGCTCCGCAAACTGAAGGAGGAAGACAAGTCCAAAGAGAGGCGGAGATAGAGGGGGAGGGACAGCCACAAGACCAAGTAGGAGAAGTCTCTCTAGCGGATCCGGACTCGTAAATGCAAGAGACCGAGCTGAAGAAGCAATGGGAATGGAGGGAACAGAAACAAATCAACACTCTCTGTTGGAAAAAAGGAAAGGGCCTGAAACTACGCTTCCAAACTCTCAAGCAGATATGGAGATAGTTATCTCAGACGACAAAAATAGGGATAAGAGGAGAATGTAGAGTCCTAACGAAAAAGGAAGATGGGAACAACCTGACACTACACAAGGAGATGGCATAAAGGAGCGCGCGGCCAAGAAAAAAACTCTTATGAACGCTACGGGCAGGACAAATAAGGGAGACGCGGAGAGTGCGGTTGTGCGGGAGCTACCTCAACTGTAATGACGATTCTAACCAAACCAAATCCTGATTGGAACTGAAGGCTAGTAGAAGCAAACATTCCGCTTGGGAATGAAAGGCTTGCTCAAAATTCAGCCGCTCCTCCTATTCATTGTCATGACCCGCACCCACTGTGAGGGTACGAGAACGTAACGACGCCCAGCCTACGCCGCAGTGTCGGCGGTAGAACGCTGTTCTAGATCATGAACTATAAATAGCATAATATGTATACTCTCCATAAGGAGGCCAACACAGAGGTACAACTCAATCACAATCTAAGGTAGAATTTAGCACGATGAAATAGATAAGAAATCCTCAACTGAGGTACAACAGAAATGAAATACAAGTCTAATCATCTCTAAAATATATACAACTCTGAATCAAGAACAACAACTAAACATAAAATGGAAAACAGTCTAAGCTATCGATACTAAACAGGGTATCGTCCTCAGCAGCTGCCTGAACCTCCCCAGGGGTCCAGGTCGCGAGTGTCATCTAGGCAAGCTCCAAGTACGGGGTGCAGGGTTCCTCATCATCCTCTGTAAAATTTTCAATAGGTCCAGTCAGGACGGAAACGAGCACAGTACATCTCAACAGTTCATAGCAGGTTAGAAAATATAATCATGCAGTAAAGTAAGATATAGATACTGAAGAAAATACAGTATGTAAACAGAGAGAGAACTGTAATAGAAATATCTACTATAAGTAGAGAGCTACCAGTGACTAGTGATTCAGAGTACAAAGTCGACATATGAATGGCTTGATTTGTACATGGCTATACTAAAGAGGCGTACATGGCTATTCTACTTTAGAATTGTTCACATGGCTATTTATACTCCCCCGTACCCCCAACTAATACACAAGGATCCAAACAGGTTATGTTATGATTCTATGTAACAGCCCCCGAAGGGTAGTAGACCCCGAAGGTGATAGACCCCGATGGTAGTAGACCCCGAAGGTAGTAGACCCCGAAGGTAGTACATAGTAGTCCCAAAAATGGGAATTCTGATAGACCCAATAAATGGGATAAGGATTCAAAGAAGACTCTGTGATCATATGAGTATATGTCACAAGTGATCAAAGAAGCATATGATACGCCATGTAAATGAAACGCACAAAACATAGAGTACCCGATGCTCCCTGAAGGGATAACATCTCAAGAAGGGATCCATATAGTACTAATCCGTGTGACCAACGTGACCGTATCAAGTAAAGTAATTTAATACAGGAAATAATTCTAAGCAGGATATGAAATGATCAGAGAATGTACTCGCCTGGTATCTGAATAGCTGTAAAAATGTACTGTCCGAGATGAGGTACCTGACTCCTAGTTAGAGCAACACAAGTCAAGATGTATACAGAGGGTGATATATGAATGTACAATGCATCTGCATGCTGTCTAGGTCGAACTAGGCCAAAGTTAACTCTTGGTCAACTCTGGTCAACCTAAAGTCAAACCTAGTCAAATAGTCTAATCTAGGTCTAACCAAGCTATTCTAGGTTTACTAGGCTAATCTAAGCAATACCTTGTCAAGCCCACATATACACACATGACCAATGAACTATCTATACACTATCCCTAAACTCTATGTCACAATCCATAATACATTAACCCATATATATATATATATATATATATATATATATCATAACACAAGTACCAAGTATATCTATACATTACACATTTTATATATATATAACTAATATATCTAGGGAACTAATTATTACTACAAACATGTATTGTAATATATCTATATACAAGAGAGTGTAACACAAGTGTATGTGTGGAATGGAAGGGAGGGTGCATTGTGACTGAATTTAGAATAGTGAGAGTGTCATGAGTATACATGGCAAAACAGTGTATATAAGTGAATGAGGATGTGCATTGTGACAGGAAAGAAGAGGAGGGGATTTCAGTTTAATACATATGAATTTCAGGTTGTAATAGAACTGGGAAAAACAGGGAATGTAATGTGTAGTAAACTATTCATGTAGTTATTCAAGGAAACAAAACTGGAATTTAAGGTAACTCTACATGAGACTAACAGTCCCAACAGTCCATTTTACAGTCTAAATTACAGTTCAAAGAGTGAGGTTATCAGTGACCATAGTTCAATAAAAACATTCTCAGGTTAACACTCATAACTTCCCAGGTTTCAACAGGAACAATATTGAAAAAAAGGAAGAGGAAATCAGTTTACAGGAAAATTAGTTTAAATGAAAAACAGGAAACACATTAGTTCTCAAATCTCTTAGGACTTAAGCTCAGGTTATAAATGAATCAATAAATCGAATTTAGTCTAATACATCATGAACTCAGTTAACACTAAGAAAATCTCAAGTTTATGTTTGAAAGTGGAAAGGAGATCAATTTAGTAAATCAGAGAAGGAGGAACTAAATCTCAGTTGTATTAAAACCAAATCAATGGAACAAAATATCTAAGAAATTCTCAAGTTTCAGAACAAGGTTCAGCTATGATTATTCAGGAAGAAGATTAGTGTAGGAATTATAGTACAGAGATGAAATCAATACTTAAAGTATTAGGAAAAAACCAATTGCAGTTCAGTTTTCTGAGTCAAGGACAGAAAAGAATCCAAACTAATTTAACTTCCATTTTAGTCACATACCAACTCTTTAAAATCAGTGATAGGAAAGAATCCTCAGGTTTTAGTCTTAACAACAAAATCCAACTCAAATTTTAGTTATCAATTAACAGTAAAATGAACAGGAATTAATTTAGAGGAACCAATGTAACAGCTAACAGTAATAGATAGGAAATTAATAGAAGAAAACATTGTACAGTTATTAAGTTGAAACCAATCATTCAACATACAATTCCATATCATATATCAACCTTAAATCTCAGATCAAAGACACAATCCCAGTTTAACAGTAAGGAAAAAGGCAACTAAATTATGGAGTAATTTAGTTAACAGTGTAAAGAACAACCTAGCTAATGAGGAATGTAACATGGAAACAATTATAAATTGAAGAACATAACACAACATCATTCCCTGTTCCTCATACAGGAACTCATAGTATACCCCTTGTTTGAATCAACCCAAACTGCCAAAATTCTTTCTACACAACCCAAAGCCAAATTTGGATGCCAATATCTTAGCTAACATGTAACTTGACATGTGGGTTCAGTTTAATTGAAAAGAACATAACAGGAAAAAGGAAAAATTAAATCATTTCAAAAACTGGGAAACAGTATCTTAAAGTATCAGGATTTTACACTATTCTACAACCATCGAACCAAAACACCATTTAAAACCCAAACAATTAAATAGCATGGTGTAACAGAGATTTAAACATGATAATTAAGATCTAGTTGAACATTCAAACACAATTTAAATCATTAAAATCGATTTAATCAACAGAATAAAACACTGCACACACACGCACACTCAACTTCCCCGTGCACCCTGAATATCGTGTCCGACACGACATGAGGACTCGCAAAACTTGAGGAATCTCGTGTCGGTCATGGACACGACACGTGTGTCAAGTTTCGTAGGTTGAAACCCTGTGTGCACTGACGAAATACACCCGAGTAGCAGGACATCAACCTGCCATCGTGCACGCGCGCGCGGCCGCGTGTCCACGCGCTCGTGTCGACTCGACATGACGCTAAGGCGTGCTCAGTGCTGTAGAAACGTGTAAGCAAGATCAAAACCTAGCATCCTATTCAAAAATAATCCATAAAAACAAACGATTGAGGCATTTCGACAAACACCTAGGGACAGGATCTGATACGTGTCCAGAACGGACACGAAACCTATGAACCCGACACGAAACTAATGCAGACACTTAGGGGACTCCTAGGGCTATGCATCCATGATGAATAAACAGTAGGTTAGATAGGGTTTAAGAGAGTTACCAATGGGTTCTCCTCAAGCTCAAAACCTTCAATGAACAGTACTCTCTACTGTAGCTCGAGCACGAATAGGTTCCCAAATCAGTCCTCTACCTTCATGGACAGTAAGAGGGTGATGGTTAGGTCACAATGCAAGAAGTTTCATTGAAAAAGGTTAAGAAATGACCAAGTTATGAAGGAGTGAATAGAAGGCTCACCTTGTTCTTGAGAATGGAGAAATGATGTAAAGAGGCAAGGATTTGAGAGGGATTAAATAGGGGAGGATCCCAAGATGGCTGCCCTAATATCTAGGGTTAGAGTTGATCTAATGGTTCTCCACCATTCTAGGCTAATCAATGGCTAGATGAAACCTAGGTAGCCTATCACTAGTCTTAACTAATCGATATGACTAATAACTAACCAAATCACAAATCATGACTAGCCATGACTAACCATGACCAAACAATTCTAACTTAGTCTAACCATGACTAACTAGGACTAACTGTCACCCTCACTTTTTCCAGTTAGGGGTAAAATGGTAATTTTCTATTTTATTATTATTTTTGGGAATTTTATTTCATGAATATTATTATTTAATTATTATAGGAGTCGGGTTCGAATTTCATCGCATTCCGAGTTAATTCGGGACCCCGGTGAATTTCGACTTGAGCTGTAATTAGCCTGTTAGCTAACCAGGGCCCACCACACTAAAAATTAGGGTTTAAGAGTTTGGACTAGTTCCCCATGAGTAATTTAGTTTAATTATGATTTTTATTTATTTTTAGCAACTTCCTAAACCTAATTTGGAAATTGTTTAATATTAGGCTTAGGGAGGGGCAAACTTGTAATTTACAAGTGCCCCTCACATCCCCACACCCCTTGGCCGGCCATGACAGCCCCCCCCCCCCCTCTCTTCCTTCTCCATTAAGTTACACTCACTCTCTCTCTCTCTTTCAAACTCATTTCTTTTCCAACTCCTTCTTCTTCCTCCTCCAACATCTCTTAGGTATGATTTTATTTCTCCATTTTATTCTCATATGCATATAGTTCATTCACCAATAATGGAGAGGGGAAGATTCTCTTCCATTTGCCCACAAATTTGTGGGTTTTCCATAGAAAAATAGGTTAAGGATTTATTAGGATTAATCATCTTGTGAATATATATATATATATATATATATATGGATATAGATATATATATATATATATATATAGATATGAGTGTATTTATATATATACATGGATGTGTGTATATGGTTGTGTGTTTATGGATGTGTGTGTGTTTATATATATTTAGAGGGAGGGATAGATATCTAGATGGATTATAGATTGATATCTAGTTATATATATATATATATAGATAGATATATATATGTATAGAGATATATATATATATAGATATATATATATATGTAGTGTATTATATAGGGAGATAGGAGGGAAGAAGATGGAAATGAAGTAGGGGCAGCAAGGACAGCAGTTGGACTGCCACGTAGGCAGCAGTCCAAGTTCCTGGCTGCTGCCAGGAACACAAACACCCCCCCACCTTGGCTTTTAGCCTATTTTACACCCCTTTCTTTTTACCTAGTCTATGTATATATATATAGATATATATATATAAGTATTATATATGGTTGGAATCGTGGAGAAGAGTAGAAAATGATTATGGAATGAGAAGTTAGAAAAGAATTAGAGGTTAGAAGGAAAGATTGAAAGAAGTTGGAAGAATAGGAAAAAGGCTAGAATAGAAAAGGGGAAAAACCGAGTTAGAGGGCGAAACGGAGTTCGGAGTATCCGATTGAGTTGAAACTTGGCATGGAGCATGAATACGTGATTTAGATTTTGTGGGTAGGCTTCCGGGTGGAATTTGGGGTCGTAGGGTGCCCGTGTCGCACCGTATCGGTCCGTATCTTGAAATATTCAAGATTTTGACAACGGGCCGTATCATGGACTGGATGTCCACGTTACCTAGGTATTTTGGTAGATATTATATGTATAGGCTAGTATCATACTACCCTAGGGAGATCGGGTCAAAATATCAAGCGTAGGTAGGCAAACTGGATAGTTGCCGAAGCTAGAATTTTACCCTTTTTAAGGACAAAATAGGATATTGGCCTACGACCAAGATATGAGTTTCGAAGTCCAAGATGGACTTGGATATGGGTTGTAGAGGTTGGTAATAGTTAGAAATAGTCGCCTAGACCTAGTCTTGGCCCCGGTTGACCACGGTTGACTTTTTGGACCAAAAGTCAACTTTGGGTCAACGCTTTACCCAAATTAGTCCCGATTTCCATTAGACTTTTGTAGTTGACCAAAAGTCAACTATTAGTCACCATTGACCTAGGGTTGACCATGGTTGACCTAGAGTTGACCAGGGTTGACCAGAGTTGACCAGTTGACCAAAAGTCAACTGTAGGCCAACTCTTGATCCCGTTTGACTTTCTTCGACTTGTTTTGACCCGTGATGCCTGGTATGACCTAGGATTGACTTGGTTAGGCTTAGATTGACTTGATATAACTTGATTTGACCTAGATTGACTTGACAGGACTTAATGTGACTCAGAGAGACCTAGTTTGACCTAGATTGCATATCATTCATTGTAAATCATTCCTAAACTTGTTTAAACCTAAATTAACTTACAGTATCTCATATTTAGGTCTTCTGATACCGCTCTGAGCATTGATATACCATACAGCTCAGGACAGCAGGCGAGTACATTCACTGATAGTTTTCATTGTCTTGATATTTGCTATATCCGATTCAGTCGTAGTGTCTTACTTGATTCTCAGACACGATAGTTCACGGACTAGTATTGTCGGATTCCTGTCATGAGATGTCATTCCTGGATTTCTTGGGATACTGGTACTTGCTTAGTCTTGATTCTCGTACTTGTATTGACGCAGATTCCTGAAGAGGACTTGCTCCCCTCTTTGGAAATCCTGCGTCATGACGTGCTATGTCCGGATCCGTATACTATTCGGGGAATGGGGAATATTATAGATAGTGTGATCAATGCCCTCTTGAGTTACTACTTGAACCATAGTTATACCCTCACCTCACGATGGGTATAGCCTGACCTGTGCTACTACTTGCTCCATAGCTTACCATCCCGGCCGGGCCGAGTCCACGTACTTGTAGCCGGTCGGCTGGAAGCCTGATGCTTGACCCATACCGATCACATTAGGCTATAATATTCGAGGCACATTTTATATTTACTTTTCCTGTCATATATCATGTTCTGTCTATATTCAGTACTTTCTCACCATGCATGATATACAGTTACTCACATGCTCTACCTGCCTTTATACTGTACTATGATTGAGACTAAGTCCTGTTTGAAAGAAGGGTTACAACCCCGATCCTTGTTTGGTTTAAGGGTTGTAACTCGGCTTTCGAATGGTTCCCAAGTCGCCTATATCTTTGTCTTGTATTTCATTACACTGTCTCTTATAGAACTTGTCAATTCACATGGAACTGCTGTTAGTGTTTGTACTTGCTCATTTTCCTGACAGGATACCGTTATGATATTTTACAGATGTTTCTGAGACAGATGGAGACTCAGGCCAGGGCAGTGGCCTGATAGATTGGCCACTAGATTTTATACTCCCTGAGTAGTTAGCACTTGTTAGGCTTGACTGGACTGCGATCCAGCTTTAGATTTTAGAATGTAGTATTATATATTATTCTGTGATGTTACGTTTAGTTTTGGACTTGTGTGGATCTCGAACTTATTTCTTGCTTCATCTATCATATTTCCTTTCCATGCTATCTACCTTAGTTTTACATTTGTGATTGAGACTGTATTGCTATGTCACCTCCATTCGGAGTGTATATACTGTACAGGTACCTTTATCTGTTTAGTTGTAGTATTCTAGATGACCTAGACAGCGTTCTACCGCCGATGCTGCGACGTAGGCTGGACGTACCCACTTCTCGTGCCCCTAATCAGGGTGCGGGTCGTGACACGTTTTTGTGGTGGCCTACGCAGGTCGAGTTTATGTAGTGGTATTCGAACTTGAGTACCACTACAGCCTGCAGTAGGAATAGGATATATTTTGAAGTTACTCAATCACATTTTAGGAAAATTCTGATCTTTTGATTACCATGACAACTCTTCTTGCATTTGAATTCAATTGTCCTCCTTTGATAATATCTTATCTTGTGCCATATTGATCTCTTGGGTTCAATTCGTCTTCAGGATGACAGTAACTCATTCTCGGGCAGCAGGGCCTAGTGCCCCAGAGAGGTCAGATCCGGGAGGTCTTCCACCTCCGGCTGCGGGAGCTACAGTTGAGAGAGCTGCCACCTCAGTCCCTGCCCTTCAGGCAGGAGCAGCAGCGACGGTTCCAGGAGGTCTTCCACCTCTAGCAGCGGGACTGTCCATGATCGTTCCTGATATTCTTCTACCGCCGCCTCCGCTATCGACAGATACTCAGGGGATGATGGCCCTTCTGCAGCGAATATTGCAGACTCAGAGCACGCAGGCAGACCTGTTGCGGCGGAGCATGGAGAACTCCCATCAGCTGGCGATGGCAGCACTTGAAAGGGTTGTACCGAGTACAGTTCAGGATACCCCAGTTCAGCACCAGGGACCAGGCCAGAGGCAGGCTACTCGGTGCGCTTTCTGCAGGAGGCCAGGGCACACTAGAGAGGCTTGTAGGAAGAGGTTGGGCGTCTGCCTATACTGTGGGGCGCCCGATCACCAGCTGAAGGATTGCCACGCTAGTGGAATCCGAAGAGACCAGGACAGAGTACATCAGGCACCAGCACGTGACGACCAGCAGCAGGGTCAGGGCAAGAGGCAGGCCGTCCAGTGTGCTTTTTGCAAGAAGATGGGGCACACTCGAAAGGATTGTAGGATGAAGCAGGGAGTTTGTTTATTCTGTGGAGCTCCAGACCACCAGGTGAAGAACTGTGCTGCCCGTGCAGCCAGACAGGCAGGCCAGGACGGAGTGCAGCAGGCTAGAGGAGGCCAGCAAGGGCGTGCTTTCGCCATGACAGTTGAGCCCGCTCAGGCAGTAGCAGAGCAGATAGCAGGTTCCAATCTTTCGATCTCCTTTCCGCATTTGCCTTCTTATAAACAGTCTTGAAATTCGATTCCATATGTTCCTTGATCGTTTGATAAAATTTTTGTCCCTATGATGTGATATTTTCTGAGATAAGTCGTATGGGCTAGGTCACCTCGATTATGAGATTTTAGAATCCTCTAGGGTCATGCTAGAAGGCAGAGTGAGGACATATAGTCGGACTATGGACGTATTCCTAGGGTGTGGGAATTTAAGGTTTTCGCTGCCAAGCTAGCGGCAATGCGAAAATTTTAAATACCATAATTCTAGAGGTATGTACCGTAGCTGAGGACTCTGTGATTATCGTAGCCTTGCTCACTGACATGACGGAGATTCTGAGTATCATGATTATTGGACAGACGCATACGATTATCAAATTGCATGAATTTTCTGTGTTGCTTCGTTTTAAGTTTTTGGATGATTCTTTTAAGGTGGATAGACTTATATTTGAGAGTAATTTTAAATTTTATTATATTAGTCATTTAATTCATGCTTTGATTTTTGAGATTTTAATCATTTAAATTTTTAGCCATGACTTGTGAATTTGAGATTTTACTATTGTTTGGTTTTAATTTCGAGGACGAAATTTTTTTTAAGGTGGATAGACTTGTCACCCTCACTTTTTCCAGTTAGGGGTAAAATGGTAATTTTCCATTTTATTATTATTTTTGGGAATTTTATTTCATGAATATTATTATTTAATTATTATAGGAGTCGGGTTCGAATTTCATCGCATTCCGAGTTAATTCGGGACCCCGGTGAATTTCGACTTGAGCTGTAATTAGCCTGTTAGCTAACCAGGGCCCACCACACTAAAAATTAGGGTTTAAGAGTTTGGACTAGTTCCCCATGAGTAATTTAGTTTAATTATGATTTTTATTTATTTTTAGCAACTTCCTAAACCTAATTTGGAAATTGTTTAATATTAGGCTTAGGGAGGGGCAAACTTGTAATTTACAAGTGCCCCTCACATCCCCACACCCCTTGGCCGGCCATGACAGCCCCCCCCCCCCCCCCCCCCCCTCTCTTCCTTCTCCATTAAGTTACACTCACTCTCTCTCTCTCTTTCAAACTCATTTATTTTCCAACTCCTTCTTCTTCCTCCTCCAACATCTCTTAGGTATGATTTTATTTCTCCATTTTATTCTCATATGCATATAGTTCATTCACCAATAATGGAGAGGGGAAGATTCTCTTCCATTTGCCCACAAATTTGTGGGTTTTCCATAGAAAAATAGGTTAAGGATTTATTAGGATTAATCATCTTGTGAATATATATATATATATATATGGATATATATATATATATATATATATATATATATATATATATATATATATATATATATATATATATATATATATATGAGTGTATTTATATATATACATGGATGTGTGTATATGGTTGTGTGTTTATGGATGTGTGTGTGTTTATATATATTTAGAGGGAGGGATAGATATCTAGATGGATTATAGATTGATATCTAGTTATATATATATATATATAGATAGATATATATATAAGTATAGAGATATATATATATAGATATATATATATATATGTAGTGTATTATATAGGGAGATAGGAGGGAAGAAGATGGAAATGAAGTAGGGGCAGCAAGGACAGCAGTTGGACTGCCACGTAGGCAGCAGTCCAAGTTCCTGGCTGCTGCCAGGAACACAAACACCCCCCCACCTTGGCTTTTAGCCTATTTTACACCCCTTTCTTTTTACCTAGTCTATGTATATATATATAGATATATATATATATAAGTATTATATATGGTTGGAATCGTGGAGAAGAGTAGAAAATGATTATGGAATGAGAAGTTAGAAAAGAATTAGAGGTTAGAAGGAAAGATTGAAAGAAGTTGGAAGAATAGGAAAAAGGCTAGAATAGAAAAGGGGAAAAACCGAGTTAGAGGGCGAAACGGAGTTCGGAGTATCCGATTGAGTTGAAACTTGGCGTGGAGCATGAATACGTGATTTAGATTTTGCGGGTAGGCTTCCGGGTGGAATTCGGGGTCGTAGGGTGCCCGTGTCGCACCGTATCGGTCCGTATCTTGAAATATTCAAGATTTTGACAACGGGCCGTATCATGGACTGGATGTCCACGTTACCTAGGTATTTTGGTAGATATTATATGTATAGGCTAGTATCATACTACCCTAGGGAGATCGGGTCAAAATATCAAGCGTAGGTAGGCAAACTGGATAGTTGCCGAAGCTAGAATTTTACCCTTTTTAAGGGCAAAATAGGATATTGGCCTACGGCCAAGATATGAGTTTCGAAGTCCAAGATGGACTTGGATATGGGTTGTAGAGGTTGATAATAGTTAGAAATAGTCGTCTAGACCTAGTCTTGGCCCCGGTTGACCACGGTTGACTTTTTGGACCAAAAGTCAACTTTGGGTCAACGCTTTACCCAAATTAGTCCCGATTTCCATTAAACTTTTGTAGTTGACCAAAAGTCAACTATTAGTCACCATTGACCTAGGGTTGACCATGGTTGACCTAGAGTTGACCAGGGTTGACCAGAGTTGACCAGTTGACCAAAAGTCAACTGTAGGCCAACTCTTGATCCCGTTTGACTTTCTTCGACTTATTTTGACCCGTGATGCCTGGTATGACCTAGGATTGACTTGGTTAGGCTTAGATTGACTTGATATAACTTGATTTGACCTAGATTGACTTGACAGGACTTAGTGTGACTCAGAGAGACCTAGTTTGACCTAGATTGCATATCATTCATTGTAAATCATTCCTAAACTTGTTTAAACCTAAATTAACTTACAGTATCTCATATTTAGGTCTTCTGATACCGCTCTGAGCATTGATATACCATACAGCTCAGGACAGCAGGCGTGTACATTCACTGATAGTTTTCATTGTCTTGATATTTGCTATATCCGATTCAGTCGTAGTGTCTTACTTGATTCTCAGACACGATAGTTCACGGACTAGTATTGTCGGATTCCTGTCATGAGATGTCATTCCTGGATTTCTTGGGATACTGGTACTTGCTTAGTCTTGATTCTCGTACTTGTATTGATGCAGATTCCTGAAGAGGACTTGCTCCCCTCTTTGGAAATCCCGCGTCATGACGTGCTATGTCCGGATCCGTATACTATTCGGGGAATGGGGAATATTATAGATAGTGTGATCAATGCCCTCTTGAGTTACTACTTGAACCATAGTTATACCCTCACCTCACGATGGGTATAGCCTGACCTGTGCTACTACTTGCTCCATAGCTTACCATCACGGCCGGGCCGAGTCCACGTACTTGTAGCCGGTCGGCTGGAAGCCTGATGCTTGACCCATACCGATCACATTAGGCTATAATATTCGAGGCACATTTTATATTTACTTTTCCTATCATATATCCTGTTCTGTCTATATTCAGTACTTTCTCACCATGCATGATATACAGTTACTCACATGCTCTACCTGCCTTTATACTGTACTATGATTGAGACTAAGTCCTGTTTGAAAGAAGGGTTACAACCCCGGTCCTTGTTTGGTTTAAGGGTTGTAACTCGGCTTTCGAATGGTTCCCAAGTCGCCTATATCTTTGTCTTGTATTTCATTACACTGTCTCTTATAGAACTTGTCAATTCACATGGAACTGCTGTTAGTGTTTGTACTTGCTCATTTTCCTGACAGGATACCGTTATGATATTTTACAGATGTTTCTGAGACAGATGGAGACTCGGGCCAGGGCAGTGGCCTGATAGATTGGCCACTAGATTTTATACTCCCTGAGTAGTTAGCACTTGTTAGGCTTGACTGGACTGCGATCCAGCTTTAGATTTTAGAATGTAGTATTATATATTATTCTGTGATGTTACGTTTAGTTTTGGACTTGTGTGGATCTCGAACTTATTTCTTGCTTCATCTATCATATTTCCTTTCCATGCTATCTACCTTAGTTTTACATTTGTGATTGAGACTGTATTGCTATGTTACCTCCATTCGGAGTGTATATACTGTACAGGTACCTTTATCTGTTTAGTTGTAGTATTCTAGATGACCTAGACAGCGTTCTACCGCCGATGCTGCGGCGTAGGCTGGACGTACCCACTTCTCGTGCCCCTAATCAGGGTGCGGGTCGTGACACTAACCTAGGTTAGGTCAATTCTAGGTTGGGGCTACTAACAATCACATGGCAATCAATTAAATAATATTAAATCACACCATCTAATATAATATATATTAATTTTCAAATAATTATAATAAATTCAAGATAACCAAAATACCTTCAAGCTAAATGTACTAAACAAAATCTCTACCCACATGGTTAGGCTCTAGGTCATGCAGTCTCTCAGGTTTCACTAGCAGCACATCAAAATCACAAGTCATGACTTAAACCAGTTCTTAAATAGTATAAAAATAATTAAAATTCACCAAAAATCATAATGTGAAATAAATATCAATAAATAATGATTATAATTACAAAATTTCAAAAATACACTCATCTGGAAAACTGGGTGTTACATTCATCCCAGGGATAGCCAAGGCAGAGGACAGGACGGAATTCACCAATAATCCATGACTATAATCACATGGAACATCCGGGGAGCCAACTCGATTGGGCGGTGGAAGGAGATTACCAACATCATGTATCATCATAAGTACTCGATAATATCTGTCCTTGAGAGCAAGATCAAAGATGAACCAAGATTGAAGAGTAGAACCCCGACTCAATGGGAGTCTGTACACAATCTTGAAGAATGTGGTATGGCACGTATTTGGTCCATGTGGGATTCCCGTATTTGGATGGGTCAAGTTAGATTTCTATCCGAACAACTCATTGTTTTGGATTTAACTAACAAAGGGGGCTTCCAAGTTGTGTTCGGGGTAGTATATGGCCATAATGATCGAAGGGGGCATTTCCAACTCTGGAGAGATCTTATCAAGATATCTACAGATGTGGAAGACAAGTTGCCTTTGGTTCTTAGCAGAGATTTCAACGCTATTCTCAATGATAGTGAGAAGATGGACGGAAGACAGGTTTTGACTTCCATCCTTGCTGACTTCCAGGACTGCCTACCGAGCTCTGGGCTATCGTGCATGGCGCGCACGAGGCATACTTGGTCATGGAACAACATCTCGACCACCAATCGTGTCGTCTGTCAGTTGGATCGGGCCCTATACAACAACAAGTGGCTCGCTACGTTCCCGGACGTCAAGGCAGAGGGGATCTCAAGTGGAACTAGCGACCATACTCCGATTTTCATCAGGATGATAGTAGAAGGACCTTCGCAACGAAGACCCTTCAGATTCAATAACGCATGGCCTCTAATCGATGGTTACAACAATGCGGTAACAATTGGTCTCCAATCTGATTTCATAGGGAATGCTCAATATTATTTTGTTTGCAGGCTTAAGAGAGTGAAACAAGAACTCAAGCAATGGAACAAAGCTCGCTCGAGTACATCCCTTCGCGAGAAGGAGGCAAAACTGAAGAGCACGCAAGCACAAATTCAAACTACTCCGATGGACTCGAGTCTCGTTGACAAAGTACTTCGTCTGCAAGATGAAGTCAGAAAATTAAGATTTCATGAGGAGGTTCATCTCCAACAAAGAGACAAATACCCATGGCTCAAGGATGGGGACAGGTGCTCTAAAATTTTCCACGCCGCTGTCCGAGCTCGACAACACAAGAACTCAACCGCGCATCTATTGGACGCTGATGGGAACCTTACTTCCAAGGACAGAGCCATGGCAGACGAAGCCAATAGGTACTATCGTACTCTCTACAACCAAGCCGATTACTCGCAGTTCTTCTCGCCTACTCCTTGTAAGCGGATAGTTACAGAAGAAGGTAACAGTTGGCTACAACGGGATGTCTCTATGAGGGAAACATGGAAGATTGTCAAGGAGACGGATCCGACTAAAACTCTGGGTCCAGACGTGTCACGCCCCAGAACCAGAATACTGGAGAGCGGGGGCAGACATAGCCAGCTACGTATATTGAAATGGATTCCATCTCGCTATACGGTCACGGCTGTCTAGATATATGAGGGTTTACTACAAGCCAACAGTCTCCTATGGTCATGAACAAGCCTAGTGTCTCAATCACAAGCAAGTAAGTAAATGTTACAAGATGTATGATCATTAAATATACAATAATAAGGCGTCCCAAATATTATATATTCAGCTGATCATGAAGCTAGTCGTTACAAAATGTGAGGACTAGCAAGAGTTTAGTCATACATGATCAACCCTAGGATCTGTCAATCATGTTACAGCCCGTAGGCAGACAGTAAGTAAAGTGCAACCGAGCTAAACAGGTGCTCGTCGGCTAAACGCCTCAAAAGAATATTTTTACAATAAGTGGGAGATCAAAAATAAACCCACTCGTTGCCAGGGTTCCGTCTAGTGGTCACCATCTGGCTGGAAGGGCGGTAGATCCTCTGGAGCTGCTCCAAAATCTGGCCATACAAAACCAGCTGGGTCAGATCCCAGAAAGAGCAAGTGCCACAAAGGAAGCTTCACTTAGGAACTAAAACCAGCAATCAGCATAAGATATAAAAGTAAGAACTGGAAATAAAGAAAACACATCAGGATGATATACGACGAGATAACCATGGAACTATTCAGATTACCAGGTTACAACCCGTAAACCAAACAAGGACCGGGGTTGCAACCCTTCGTTTGAATAGGACTTGGAATCCTCACCATTTATCGGTAAAATAAATACAAGCATTCGGGTCATGCAGTAGTCTGGAACAGGATCAGGACAAGGCTAGACAGGTTAGACTCCATTCAATCATATCACGGCCAAGCAAGAATTACGGCTTAATACTTTAACTAACTAGGGTTATCACATGCCTAATTACTAGCAAGATGCAGTGAGATTACTCCACAGCCACAAGCCCTGCAGACCATCCAGGTTACCCAGGTCGAAAGATTAGGGTTGAATTCAGGTGGGTACATCGTCCAGGAAACGCATGTACCCTTAAGTAGCTTGAAGGGTGCAACACATGACAGTGTGCTGGAAATGTGCCCTACTCGACGGCAGGCTACAGATCCCAGGCGCGCCCAGGTAACGGGATTGCCTGTAGCTGGAAAATCTCTTCATGACTAATGTGTTAATCTAGTTATTAACCTTAGTCCATTTCAATAGGTACTCCTGACCGTGGTACTCAGGAGCTCCCTCCCTAGACATGATGCAAGACAGGACTGGTTTATTTGTACAAGCACAATCGCCCACGGTGTCCATGTAATTATACAGGTCATGTCATGTCAGGTAGCCATCGCAACAGCTTCTCAAGATATATCATGTCAGGTTTATCATGTCAAGTGTACTTGTCAGGAGTGCGCCACGGCGGGCCACTATCATGTCAGGTTATCATGTCAGGAGTGCACCACTACGGGTCACCGTCATGTTGTGCTAGTCCCTTGTTATACCATGTCAAGTACAATAATCATTCCAAACATATTAAGCAAATCCATGATTATCAAGTTCACGACAAAAGGCGTAAGGATATAAAATGGACGTAAAATATCTAATAAAATATCAATATTCAGGGCTATAGAAGAGCCATACGGCTAAGGCATATGCGGTCAGGAAAGGGTAAGACTCATGCGGCCCAATTAGAAGAGCGCATGCGGCCAGGGTCACTGGATCCCATGCGGCCAAGACAAGGGGCGCATGCGGCTGGAAGTGCAAGGGCACATGCGGCTGGATAGGGCCAGGCGCATGCGGCTCAGTCATATGCGGCCAGGAAAGGAGGGGGCGCATGCGGCTGGAAGGACCCGAGTTCATGCGGCTCTCGGGGCAAGATTCATGCGGTCAAGGAAGGCAAATCCATGCGACCAGAAGTGATGGGCGCACATGCGGCTCGAATTAGAAAGGGGTCTTCATGCGGCTGATAGCGAACTCAAGTCCATGCGGCTAACATAGCAAAACCCATGCGGCCCGGAAGAAGTGAGGGCGCATGAGGCTGGATCAACGCGATGGCTTATGCGGCTGGGTCAAGCAAGTCTCATGCGGCCAGCGGGAATGGCGCATGCGGCTGCAGAGTTTCAGAACTTATGCGGCTGGGAATTGAGTGAGTTATGCGGCCAGATGAGTTCGGCCCTCATGCGGCTCAAGTACTTCCAGCCATGCGGCTGAAGAGAACACTTGTCGCATGGATTTTCATGCGGTCAAGTCAAGCACTGTTCATCTTCTCCAAGATTTCAGAGAAGAAGAACACCATGAGAGCCAAGTCCTCAAGCTCCATAACTCCATCATCCGGAGCCTAAATCCGAACTTCCATAGGTCAAAATAGGGTAGAACGAAATACTCAACAACATGGAGCCATCAAAACTCGAAAATAACAAGATTTAGTAGATCAAAACCCAAGGAATCCGAAAATAAAATAAACTTAGATCTACAAGAATCTAGCCAAGAAAAATGAAAATGCCAAGAACTAAAGTGAGTTAAAATGCTGTAAGAAAGAAAATGAAGTAATAAAATTAGAGTTCCTCCATGAAGCAAGTTGCACTTGCCTAGACCTCTCTCCTCTCTCTGGTAGATAGGGAAGTAAATGAGAAAGAAGAAGATGAGCAATGAAGAGAGAGAAAGAAGAAATGGCAATAAATATCAAAGGTGGTGGTAGGTAGGGGGTTCATCCAAGGGTTCATCATGAACCCAAGCAAAACCAAGCCAAGCCGAACCAACCAACCCGAACCAGGAATAGACCAAGCCAAAAAGGAAATGCCAAGTCAGGAAATCATGCAATAAAATACGTACACGTATTCCAAGAATACGTGATACGAACCACAGGCATTACAACTCTACCCACCTTAAAAGAATTCCGTCCTCGGAATTTAATCAAGAGGCTAGAGGAGCAATGACAAGCTATACTAATAACAAGCAAGCTATACTAGACAATCAATCAATCATGCAAGTAAGGAATCGAAGGCATGAGGCATAAGAAAGACATTATACCTCACGAGTCAAACAAGTCGGGATATCGCGATCGGATATCATCCTCACGCTCCCATGTTGACTCCCCCAAAGAGTGATGACCCCAAGCAACCCGGACTAACTTGATAGTCTTGTTCTTGAGGATCTTCTCTCTCCGGTCCAATATAGACACGGGCCTCTCCTCATACGAAAGGTTGGTACCAACAACCAATTCCGAATGATCCAGGATATGGCTCGGGTCTGGGATATACCGTCGTAATTGGGATACATGGAACACGTCATGCACCTCGCTTAGCAACGGCGGAAGAGCGAGACGATAGGACACATCTCCTACTCGCTCCAGAATATCAAATGGCCCTATATACCTAGGACTAAGCTTTCCTCGCACGCCAAAACGAATGACGCCACGGTTAGGCGAAATCCTCAGGAATACATGGTCACCGACCGAAAACTCGAGAGGGCGCCTATGAGAATCGGCCCAATGGCGCTGGCGATCTTGGGCAACTCGAAGATGATCTCTGACCCTTCTGACCACTTCAACTGTCTGAGCGATCATTTCTGGACCAAGCATCCGTCTCTCTCCAACATCATCCCAGGCTAGCGGGGATCTGCACTTCCTACCATATAGTGCCTCGAACGGTGCCATCTAGATACTGGCCTGGAAACTGTTGTTGTACGAGAATTCTACCAGGTGCAAGTGATCTTCCCATGAATCACCAAAGTCAAGTGTACATGATCTCAACATATCTTCAAGAGTCTGGATCGTGCGCTCCGACTGACCATCTGTCTACGAGTGATATGCTGAACTAAACTGGAGACGAGTCCCCAAACTCTCTTGTAAGCTACGCCAAAAGTGTGACATAAATCTAGAATCTTGGTCCGAGGTGATACTGACTGGCACTCCGTACAACCTGACAATCTGCCTGAGGTACATCTCCGCTAGCTGAGCCGTCGACTGACCAACTCTGAACGGGAGGAAGTGAGCTACCTTCGTAAGCCGATCAACTATAACCCAGATAGCATCTCTGCCAGCTGGGGATCTAGGTAATCCAGTCACGAAATCCATGGTCACATGCTCCCACTTCCATTTTGGAATCGGTAAGGGCTGAAGAAGTCCAGCTGGTCTCTGAAGTTCAGCCTTGACTTGTTGGCAAACCAAATACCGAGAGACAAACCGAGCTATCTCCCGCTTCATGCCATTCCACCAGAAGTGCTGACGGATATCACGGTACATCTTTGTACTACCGGGATGGATGGAATACTGCGAACTATGCGCTTCTGACATGATCTCCTGCCTGATATCTCCACTGGGTACACAAAGATGCTTACCATGTCGAAGTGTACCATCCTCATGAAGGCATAACTCTGGTCTTCGTCCTGCCTCATACTCTGCTCTGAGTCGCTGAAGCTTGGAATCTGCTGACTGTGCCATCCGAATCCTCTCGACTATAGTAGACTGAACTTGCATACTGGCCATCAATGCTACACTGGAAGGGAGAACAACTTCAATACCCATCTTCTGAAGATCTGCTAACAGCTCTGGTTGTGCTGTTAGGAAATAAACTCTGGCTCTCCTGCTCAAAGCATCTGCAACAACATTGGCCTTCCCAGGATGATACTGCAAATTGACATCATAATCCACAAGAAGCTCCAGCCATCTCCTCTGACGCATGTTAAGATCCTTCTGAGTTAAAACATACTTCAGACTCTTGTGGTCGGTGAAAATCTCCACCCTATCTCCATACAAATAGTGCCTCCACAACTTAAGTACAAAATCTACTGCTGCCAGCTCCAAGTCATGGGTTGGGTAATTCCTCTCATGATCACGAAGTTGTCGTGATGCATAAGCTATTACCTTCCCATGCTGTATCAGAACATATCCTAAGCCTCTGCCTGAAGCATCACAATATACTGAGAATCCTCCGGTTCCATCTGGAAGCGTGAGAATAGGAGCTGTTATCAGGCCTCGCTTCAACTGCTCAAAAGAACTCTGACACTCCGCTATCCAAGCAAACTGCGCATCCTTGCGGGTCAACTGTGTCAATGGCGTTGAAATTCGAGCAAAATCCGAAACAAACCGCCGGTAGTAGCCGGCCAATCCAAGAAAACTACGAACCTCTGCAACTGTGCTGGGCACTGGCCATGACTCAATAGCCACAATCTTCTGGAGATCCACTTCTACTCCTCCTCTGGTGATGATATGACCCAAGTACGAAATGCGATCAAGCCAGAACTCGCATTTACTGAACTTGACATATAACTGGTGCTCCCTGAGAATCTGAAGAACCACACGGAGATGCTGCTCATGCTCCGCATCACTCTTACTGTAGACCAAGATGTCATCCAAGAACACAATCACAAACTGATCCAAGTAAGGCATGAAGATGCGATTCATGAGGTCCATGAATACTGCCGGCGCATTGGTTGCTCCAAAAGGCATAACAAGGAACTCCCAATGCCCATACCTCGATCTAAAAGCTGTCTTCGGGATGTCCTGCTCTCTGACTCTGATCTGATGATAACCTGAGCGCAAATCAATCTTCGAGAATACTGAAGCTCCCTTGAGTTGATCAAACAAGTCATCTATCCTCGAAAGAGGGTATCTGTTCTTGATTGTCACTGAGTTCAAGGTACGATAATCAACACATAACCTGGACGTACCATCCTTCTTTTTCACAAGAAGCATTGGGGCTCCCCAAGGCGATCCACTAGCACGAATAAATCCCTTGGCTCGAAGTTCTTCAATCATCTTGTACAATATCTCCAATTCTGAAGGCGCCATCCTGTAGACTCTCTCTGATACTGGAGCTGTCCCGGGAATCAAGTCTATAGTGAACTCGATCTCCCGCTCTGGCGGCATACCTGGAAGCTCTTCTGGGAAAACATCTGGGAACTCATCCACTATTCTGGGTAACTGCACTGCTGCTACTGCCATCAGCAATACTGGAGGAGAAGGCTCAACTGCACCTCGGGAAAAGGAAAACTCCGGCTCGACTGGAATGCTAAAAACAACTCTACCAATATGGCAGTCTATTCTAACATACTGGTTCCTCAACCAATCTATCCCTAAGACCACATCATAATCGGCCATCGGGAATTCTATCAATCTAGCAGGGAATTCTCTACTGCTAACTACGATTCGACATGAGGAAAATACTCTATCTACTCCCATAAGTTTGTTACCAGTAAGGATATTGAGCCTCACTGATAATGACTCGGGCTCCAATCCTATCCGTGTCGCGAATCGTGTAGACATAAAAGAATGCGATGCACCAGAATCAAATAAAGCTGAAGCTGGAAAGGAGTTGACGAGAATAGTACCTGCCACTACCTCTCCTGGTGCCAATCCTTCCTCTGCGGTCATTACCATAGCCTGACCGTGCCCTCGGGGTGCTGGTCCCCTCCGCTGAAATCTTCGCTGCCTGCTCTGACTCGAGGCTTGGGCTTGTGCATGCTGCTGGGGGTTCTGCTGCTGGAACATCTGGGACTGAGGCGGCAAGGGCCTCGACAATGGGTACTGCTGCTGTTGCTGCTGGACCGGTGCTGGTCCTCTCACCGAAGAGCTAGAAAGGTTGGATGATGATGAACCACCCCTATTCGGGCAGGATCCAACCCTATGGTCTGGTGCTCCACAAACCAGGCACAATCCCTGTGCCCTACGACACTCTGCCACTACATGGCCTGGCTTTCCACAATGAGAACATCCCACTGCGGAAGACTGTTTCTGCTTCTGCTGCTGCTGAGGGTACGTCGGGGTGGAATGCTGAACCGACGTCACTGAGGCCGCTCGCCTCGGAGCTCCAATAGTCAAAGCCCTGGCTGTCGGGGCTGGTGCTGAAGACTGATTCATCTGGCCGTGAGATCTCTTTCGACCTCCGACCCTATCCACAATCCTCTGGGAGGTATACTCATGCCTCCGGACTGCTCTCAAGACTGCATCAAAAGTCTGATGCTCAAACTGCTCAACTGCCAATAGAATCTCCAGGTGAAGCCCTTGCTGGAATCGCTGGGCTCTATCATACTCGGTTGCCACCAAGGTGGGAGCAAACCGACTGAGTCTGGAAAACTCGGCCGCATATCCATCGACTGTCCTGCCTCCTTGCTTCAGATTGGTAAACCTCGTCTGCAGATCATACCGAGCTACGGTATCGAAATACTTGGTCTGGAATCTCTCTCTGAACACTACCCATGGAATAGGTGCTGCTAATCCAACGGCCTGAGCTGCCCACCAGCTGCGGGCAAGATCTAACAACTGCAGGCGCACAACTGCCACCTTCTCGTTCTCTGGAATCCTGGCTGTTTCTAGAACCACCTCTGTGTCCTGAAGCCATGCATCTGCGGCGATAGCATCTTCACTACCGTCGAAGAATGGAGGGTTCAAGCGCTTGAATCTGTTGGCCGTGCTGTTACCCTGATGACCTCCTCTGGTCAGAGCATCCGCCACTGCCTGTTGCAAGGCATCTCCACGACGATCTTGAGAAGCTATCAAGGTCTTGACGAGTCCTACTAATGTGCCATCATCAGGCTCGGCAGGCTGGACTGGCTGGACTGGTGGCTCTCCATCAGAAGACACGACTCTGGAGGCTACTCCGAAATGCTGGGCTTGATCCCCAGGTTGCTGCTGGTCCGCGGGAGGTGCTCCACCTTGCTGGTCGGTAGGTCCAGGAACTATGCCGCTGAAGAAGACGTCATAGGGAACAATAAGGAAGGACCAGGACAGATCAACGATACAAGCACATGATCAGGACAAGAATCCAGGGATTCAGAAGATACGAGCAGAGATCAAGGACGAATACTGATTAAGACATCTATTCGGTAAACCCTCACCTATCTTGATTTACAAGACCTGTATGGGCCACCACTTAAACCATGTCACGCCCCAGAACCAGAATACTGGAGAGCGGGGACAGACATAGCCAGCTACGTATATTGAAATGGATTCCATCTCGCTATACGATCACGGCTGTCTAGATACATGAGGGTTTACTACAAGCCAACAATCTCCTATGGTCATGAACAAGCCTAGTGTCTCAATCACAAGCAAGTAAGTAAATATTACAAGATGTATGATCATTAAATATACAATAATAAGGCGTCCCAAATATTACATATTCAGCTGATCATGAAGCTAGTCGTTACAAAATGTGAGGACTAGCAAGAGTGTAGTCATACATGATCAACCCTAGGATCTGTCAATCATGTTACAGCCCGTAGGCAGACAGTAAGTAAAGTGCAACCGAGCTAAACAGGTGCTCGTCGTCTAAACGCCTCAAAAGAATATTTTTACAATAAGTGGGAGATCAAAAATAAACCCACTCGTTGCCAGGGTTCCGTCTAGTGGTCACCATCTGGCTGGAAGGCCGGTAGATCCTCTGGAGCTGCTCCAAAATCTGGCCATACAAAACCAGCTGGGTCAGATCCCAGAAAGAGCAAGTGCCACAAAGGAAGCTTCACTTAGGAACTAAAATCAGCAATCAGCACAAGATATAAAAGTAAAAATTGGAAATAAAGAAAACACATCAGGATGATATACGACGAGATAACCATGGAACTATTCAGATTACCAGGTTACAACCTGTAAACCAAACAAGGACTGGGGTTGCAACCCTTCGTCTGAACAGGACTTGGAATCCTCACCATTTATCGGTAAAATAAATACAAGCATTCGGGTCATGCAGTAGTCTGGAACAGGATCAGGACAAGGCTAGACAGGTTAGACTCCATTCAATCATATCACGGCCAAGCAAGAATTACGGCTTAATACTTTAACTAACTAGGGTTATCACATGCCTAATTACTAGCAAGATGCAGTGAGATTACTCCACAGCCACAAGCCCTGCAGACCATCCAGGTTATCCAGGTCGAAAGATTAGGGTTGAATTCAGGTGGGTACATCGTCCAGGAAATGCATGTACCCTTAAGTAGCTTGAAGGGTGCAACACATGACAGTGTACTGGAAATATGCCCTACTCGACGGCAGGCTACAGATCCCAGGCGCGCCCAGGTAACGAGATTGCCTGTAGCTGGAAAATCTCTTCATGACTAATGTGTTAATCTAGTTATTAACCTTAGTCCATTTCAATAGGTACTCCTGACCGTGGTACTCAGGAGCTCCCTCCCTAGACATGATGCAAGACATGACTGGTTTATTTGTACAAGCACAACCGCCCACGGTGTTCATGTAATTATACAGGTTATGTCATGTCAGGTAGCCGTCGCAACAGCTTCTCAAGATATATCATGTCAGGTTTATCATGTCAAGTGTACTTGTCAGGAGTGCGCCACGGCGGGCCACTATCATGTAAGGTTATCATGTCAGGAGTGCACCACTACGGGTCACCGTCATGTTGTGCTAGTCCCTTGTTATACCATGTCAAGTACAATAATCATTCCAAACATATTAAGCAAATCTATGATTATCAAGTTCACGACAAAAGACGTAAGGATATAAAATGGACGTAAAATATCTAATAAAATATCAATATTCAGGGCTATAGAAGAGCCATGCGGCTAAGGCATATGCGGTCAGAAAAGGGTAAGACTCATGCGGCCCAATTAGAAGAGCGTATACGGCCAGGGTCACTGGATCCCATGCGGCCAAGACAAGGGGCGCATGCGGCTGGAAGTGCAAGGGCACATGCGGCTGGATAGGGCCAGGCGCATGCGGCTCAGTCATATGCGGCCAGGAAAGGAGGGGGCGCATGCGGCTGGAAGGACCCTAGTTTATGCGGCTCTCGGGGCAAGATTCATGCGGTCAAGGAAGGCAAATCCATGCGGCCGGGAGTGATGGGCGCACATGCGGCTCGAATTAGAAAGGGGTCTTCATGCGGCTGATGGCGAACTCAAGTCCATGCGGCTAACATAGCAAAACCCATACGGCCCGGAAGAAGTGAGGGCGCATGAGGCTGGATCAACGCGATGGCTTATGCGGCTGGGTCAAGCAAGTCTCATGCGGCCAGCGGGAATGGCGCATGCGGCTGCAGAGTTTCAGAACTTATGCGGCTGGGAATTGAGTGAGTTATGCGGCCAGATGAGTTCGGCCCTCATGCGGCTCAAGTACTTCCAGCCATGCGGCTGAAGAGAACACTTGCCGCATAGATTTTCATGCGATCAAGTCAAGCACTATTCATCTTCTCCAAGATTTCAGAGAAGAAGAACACCATGAGAGCCAAGTCCTCAAGCTCCATAACTCCATCATCCGGAGCCTAAATCCGAACTTCCATAGGTCAAAATGGGATAGAACGAAATATTCAACAACATGGAGCCATAAAAACTCGAAAATAACAAGATTTAGTAGATCAAAACCCAAGGAATCCGAAAATAAAATAAACTTAGATCTACAAGAATCTAGCCAAGAAAAATGGAAATGCCAAGAACTAAAGTGAGTTAAAATGCTGTAAGAAAGAGAATAAAGTAATAAAATCAGAGTTCCTCCATGAAGCAAGTTGCACTTGCCTAGACCTCTCTCCTCTTTCTGTTAGGTAGGGAAGTAAATGAGAAAGAAGAGCAATGAAGAGAGAGAAAGAAGAAATGGCAATAAATATCAAAGGTGGTGGTAGGTAGGGGGTTCATCCAAGGGTTCATCATGAACCCAAGCAAAACCAAGCCAGGCCGAACCAACCAACCCGAACCAGGAATAGACCAAGCCAAAAAGGAAATGCCAAGTTAGGAAATCATGCAATAAAATGCGTACACGTATTCCAAGAATACGTGATACGAACCACAGGCATTACAAGACGGTTTCAACACGACATTCTATAAACAACACTGGGAGCAGCTAAAACACCAAGTCCACCGAGCCGTGCAAGAGTTCTTCACATCCGAATGTCTCCTAAAAGCAATGAATCATATGTTTCTCATGTTGATTCCAAAGAAAGATGATGCCACTACGCTGGAAGATTTTAGACCTATAGCCTGCTGTAATTTTCTATACAAAATCATTACTCACCTAATGTGTAATAGATACAGACTATTATGCCGGGGTTGATCTCGGACAATCAATCCGCATTTATAAAAGGACGGTCTATAGCAGAGAATTACCTCTTAGCGCACGAGCTGGTTAGAGAGTTTAACAAATAAGGGGGAAAGAAGAGCTGCATCTAGTTGGACATTAGAAAAGCATATGACATGGTAAATAGAGATTCCGTGTGCCACATCATGCACAATATGGGCTTCGAAGGATGGTGGGTGGAGAGAATCAAGGAGTGTATTACTTGTCCTACATTCTCGATAATCATCAATGGACAACCGTGTGGCTACTTTGGTAGCAACCGAGGCTTGAGGCAGGGGGGCCCGCTCTCTCCATATTTGTTTACCATGATAATGGAGTACTTCACTAGTTTGATGGATATTGTAGTTCATTAAGCGCATCACTCCCATATATCAGCAAGTCGATCATGTTGTGCCGTATTTGATATATGCCGACAATCTCCTCGTGTTTATTGAACCTTTAGAGAAATCTATGAATGAACTGATAGTGGTGTTAGAAGCCTTTGCATATGTGTCAGGGCTTCGACTGAATAAAGAAAAGAGCATTATATACTTTAATCAAGATTGTCCAGAAAAGGAAAGATGGATGTCTATTCTTTAGATCGAGATGGGGCATCTCCCAGTTAAATATCTAGGCTTACCGCTGTCAACAAATTACGCCAGAGATGTGGACTGGCAAGGATTGATCAAGTACGTTCAAACTAGGTTAGAGGGGTGGCAATCCCAACTCCTCTCCTTCGGAGGACGGATCGAGCTCATTCGATCAGTTATTCTGCCATAACCAATTATTGGCTACAGGCCATCTTTATTCCAGAGAAAACAATAGAGAAGATCGAAAAGTTGTGCGCGAACTTCATCTGACGGGGAGGCCTACATACTATATCCTGGAAAGAACTTAGCCAGGCTAAGGAAGAAGGAGGAATTGGGATTTGCTCTTTACGGACGCTAAGAGAAGTGGCGATGGCTTGGTGCATTCTTGAGAAGGAATCTATGTGGGCTAAATGGATGACGAACAAGTACTCTCGATCTACCAATTTCTGAATCCAACCGATTAATAACAACTTCTCGGTTACATACAAGAACATACTCCACATAAGGCCGACGCTGAAGAAGATGATTAGCCGATCAATCCACGACGGTCGATTAACCAACTTATGGTTGGATACTTGGTTGAATCATCAAAACATGATAGATAGATGGGGTTGGCCTACATTTGAATTGTGTGGGCGGGAGGAGGCTGTGGAGGTGATTATCCGCGACGGGAGATGGATGCCAAAAGCCTGACAAATCGGCCAATGGCACGCGGACGAGATCAGAAGCCTAACTATCAACTCAGAACAGGAGAAGGACGAATGGGTCTAGGACGGGTCCAGCAGCGGCAAGTTCACCACGAAAAGTGCCTACGAGCAACTAAGAGAACGTGCTCCCCATCCAACCTGGTACGACATCGTCTGGACTCGAAAAGCGGCTGCTAAGATGAATCGTTGTGCATACAAAGCCACAAGGGACAGGTTTCTGACTCGCGAAAGAATAAGTAAGTTCGGAATCTCGATCGCGTCAATCTGCTGTGTCTTGTGCGGAGGAGGTCAGGAATCATGCGACCACATTTTTTTCTATGTCCCGTGTCTGCGAACATTTAGCAGAAGTGTAAAGAGGCTATGGGTATCCCAGGGAATACTAGAGCGGAGCAGCCTAAGGTATTTGAGGAGGTTCAGTCGCTTAAGAGACAAGGAGTCGAGATATACCTTAAGGCGAGGATCAGATTGTTGTCGGCCATCTGGCACATATGGAGAGAACGAACACGCGGATCTTCGAAGGACTCTCACTGTCTACGCAAGGAATTACCAAAAATATCGAGAGAGATGTGGCGATCATGTGTGGATAGGTTCTGAAACTGGAACAGTTAATGCCTTGTAAACCAAATGTATTTGATTTTACCTGACTAGAGCAATACATGAACCCTTGCTTCAATATATATATATATATATATATATATATATATATATATATATATATATATATATATATATATATATATATATATATATATATTTGGGTGTCCGGTCATCCTCGCACAAACCCGTGGCCACTGCCACCCAGCCAGCTTGTGCGGGAGGGGGGGCTCGATCCCGGGTCTCCCCGCCGAGAGTCCTCCCCTCCTGCCACTTACGCTAGGAGCGCCGGATATATATATATATATATATAAAAAAGAACCGCCGAGAGCCCTCCCCTCCTGCCACTTGCATCAGCCACTTATATATATATATATATATATATATATATATATATATATATATATATATATATATATATATATATAAAAATGAACTGCACGAACCGCTCGAACCTGGCGATCAGGGCAACGGACTGCTCGAACCTGACGCCTCCTCCCCGGCCGCTGGACCCACTCGCGAAGGGGAGGAAGACCACAGTGAGGAACGGATGGGGAGGGCGGCCCCCCTGGCAGGTGGTGGCGGTGGCCCCCCAGGCGGGAAGGGGGCCTGGCGGCGGAGACAGGGGGTCCTGCGGACACCCACACAAGCAGCAAGAGGAGCCGGCGACGGCCAGGAGGGCGGCTGTAACGCCCCAGTCCCGAAATACGTAGGACTAGGTACATAGATATGCCAGCTGTATACATACGAAGTATACTCTAATATATGGAAACCTCGTACAAATACATAAGCTGTAAAATGCAGTAACCCAAGAGTAATCTAATCTCATCCATACAAAATAAATGAAAAGAAAATCTCATATAATCAACTATGAAATTGTCATTTGGTACATGTAGTAAGGCGGAAACAAATCCACTACCAAATATGAAAAGAAATACATAACAAAAGAAAGATTTTGGCGAGCAAAGACGATCCAAATGCAATCATCCTCGAAGAAATAGCGACGATAACGGCTAGAGCTAGAACACCTGCGAAAGACAATAGCACACACCTGGAGAGATAACCAGGTCCTCAGAGGGACGCAACAAGACACATAATATCATGCCATATAAACTGATTAAATATTGCTCAAATAAATAAGTTAATTGAACTTATAACATGGTCCAATACGCACCTACTGAACGAGCTTACCATCCCCTCAACCAAACAAGGACAGGAGATGGTAAACTAATTCACGGTGACGTATCTTTCCATGCCATGAATCCAATATAGTATCCGGACCCTAACAAGGTTCAATACCTTCTCATCGAAGTAGTAAGTCACATCTACAACCAAACAAGGACAAGATGTGACGAACTAATCCGCGACAAATTATTGTTTCAAGCCACGGTCAGATACAAGTACCCAAACCAAAGGTACTCATACCTAACGGATAAGGGTAGCCTAACCGTTCTAAGTAAATGCAGTTTTAAGAACAGTTCATGGTCGCATGACTACCCGGTCAAGTCAAAAAAAATACCAATGCAGTACCTCAGTAGCGAGTCACAACACCATATACTATTCCTCCGTATCGAGCGAGTCTATAGCATATAGTCTACCAATCGTTCCTCAGTAGCGAGCGAGTCTACGATAGATAGGGTGGTAGTCAACTTCCAATCATGTTCTTCCCTTCCAATGCTAACTCTATAACCGCTAAGTCAAACTAGCATGCAACCTCTATTAGTGGTTATTCCTATCGCACGGCTTGTACGTACTGGTGGCCAGCCAATCACGCACTTCCGTGTCCTACATGCGACACACAACTTCGTGGTACAACGTGTCAAGACCATGAATGCAACATACAAAGGTGGTCCCTTAAATCTAGGTTTAATGTGGAAGAAAAATAATACATAGCAGAATATAAATGAACAGTAAGTTCTAACAGGTTATGCCATGTATCACAGTTTATTTTGTATAACGAAAATAAATAATGCATGAAATATGAGCTAAAATAAATAAACAGCAAATGGCAAGGTGTCTTGCCTGTTAGGACGCCTAGTGTGCTGCAATGATCACTATTGGCATGAACTACGACTTTGGTGTAATAATTACACAAAGGGACCTCTGTTGATGGTACAGACAGTTCCATTGGGTCCAGAAGGGTCAAATTAGTTAGGATGGACATAAGGTAGTCTCGAAATAGACGAAGGAATAGGAACAACAGGACTTGGATAGGGACATAAGAGAAATTAAAGAAATAATGGATAAATAAATATTTATACATATACGAGTTTTAGAAAATATTTATAATTCATAAAACTAGTTTTCATAAGTCAAAATAAGTATAAAAAAATACTCACAGTCAAGAAAAATCATTTTTGGATAAAAATACTAAGTTTGAAAATTCTCGTTTTTTTTTGACAGAAACGATGTTTGATAAAATACTCTAGATAAATATTCTAGAAAACCATATTTTTCGGATAACATATTTTTGGCAATACTTTTTAGTATACATATTTAGCATCCGAAATCCAGTTTTAAAAATAACATAGAGCAAGCCTAGTAAAATATACTAGTATATTTATTTAAGAATAACATTAAAATAATAGCTAAAATATTTTCAGTAATACTTATATTAATAAATACGGTATAATAACTAATATACAACTGTTGAAAGGCACACATACTTACATATAGACAGTTGTCAAAAATACCTCTCAATAAAATATATCTAAATATTTAAATTACAAATATTCTCTATAAATACTAAATGTAATAATAATAATAAGAAGAAGAAGAAAAATAATAATAATAATAATAATAATAATACGAAATAGGACTAATAATAATAATAATAATAGAATTAATAATAATAATAATAATAATAACAATAATAATAGAACTAATAATAATAATATAATAATAATAATTAACAATAATGAACAAAAAATGAAAAAAAATAAAAAAAATACGCTGAAGTCTCGTTCTCCTCTTTTAGGGGAGAATAATGGAGGAATTAAGAAAGAAAAAAAGGACAGAGGATGAAGGAGAGAGAGAGACTTGGGGGGCAAGATTTTGAGCGAGGGGAGAGACGAAAGAGGGAAAGGGAGAGGAGCTGCGGGAGAGAAGCGTTGGGTCAGCGCGATCTCGGCGGAGGGGCAGCTCCGGGTCGGCGGCGACGGCGACAAAGGGGGTTTCCGGCGGGGCTTGAAGTGCAGGCGCGGCCCAGGCGGGGCGACACGACGAGGGAGGAGAGCGGGGCTAGGTTCGGCAAGGTCGACGTGCGGGGAACGGCAGGAGAAGGAAGGAAGGAGAGGCGGTGTGACGCGCTCAGGCGGCTAGGGCACCGCAAGCGGTGGAGGGCGAGTCACGGAAAGAGGGCGCACGCGCCTCCGGTGCGGTGGCGACGGCGGTGCTTGCCGCGTCGGGGTCGGGAGACGGTTGGCTGGGCGTCGGGAGGAAGACGGAGGGGGTTCGGCTAATCTACGGCGGAGCTCACGGCGGCGCAGCTCCGGCAAGGTCAGTCTAGGGTTAGGGTTTAATTGTCTTTAAATTAGGTTTTTCTGGGTGGTGGCGCCGGCGTTGGCCGTGGCGGCGGTGGTTTGGGTGGCTGAAGTCAGGTGGAGGATTTATGGCGGTGGTGGTATTGGTGGGTTACCGGTTGACGGGATCGCCGGCGGGTGGCGACGTTGATGGCGCGGGTGATGGTCTGTGATGGCAGAGGAGGAGGTGTGGTGATGATGATGGTGATGCCGGCGGGGTGCTGTGGCAGGAGCGGGGTCTGGCTGTGTCGGGACGGCCGGGCGAGGTGGCCGTGAGGGTGGTTTGGGACAGTGGTCGGGTTCGGCTGGCTATTGGCGGGGCGGAGTATGGCCATTAGAATAGGATTAGGGTTTTGAGTTCAGATGAGTCGTGTCGGGTGTGTCCGACACGACGGGGACGGAGATTCGGATCGATCGGACCCGAGGTGGAGGAATGTATTTGTACAATGAAAACACATAGTGGATGGGGCACGGACACGGTCATGGACACGATGCACTCACTTTTGTGGTGGAAAATTTTGGAGAAATAATGAATGATGAAAATTGGAGGAGTACCTGCCTATTTATAGGATGTGGGAATTCTCAATTGGATAGGAATTAGGAATATTTAAAATCCAAAGTAGATAATTCTCTACTTAATTTAAAATAATGAAATTAAATCCAAATCCAATATAAATCCAATTTAAATCTAATTAAATTTCTAGTATAAAATCAATGAGATAAATCAAATTTCAAATATTTAACTATCTAAATAAATCCAAAATTAAATCAAGATTTTAAATGGCCACAATAACTTCCAAAAATATTTTTCAAAATACCAATAATAATAATTTCAAAAATAATAAATATTTTTAAATATCTTTTTGAATAATAAAATATTAATATTAATAAATCTCGAAAATTATATTTTTATTTAAAATAGACTAATAAACAATTACGAAATATATGTATGCACGAATATTGCATACATGATTATGCTTTTCCTAGTATACAATAAAATATTATTTATGATTTGTAACTGCTAAAAACAAAAAGGCTTTTTATGGCAAGGATAATAATTATATAATATTTTGGAAGTGTATAATAAAATAGAAAAATATTTTTTAAAATATGTACGCTCGCACATATTTGTAATTGACGAGCAACTACTAAAAATAAATTTCGTGCACGACGTACAATACGACTATGCGATGTATAATACAAAATTTTAAATCAGTACCAAATTTAATAAATAAAAAATAGTAGAAATTTAGGGGTTTTACATCCTACCCAACTTAAAAGAATTTCGTCCTCGAAATTAAAAATTAGTAGGGGGTGAGAAGACACAAGGGGGTATCGATGGGGAACAAACAATGACTGTTTCAACAAAATCATGTCGTAAGAAATCGTAATCTAATTCGTGGAATTTAACACGGGTATGGTTACGAGGGTCGCGAGTTAAGGCACGATTAGAAGATTAAGGGTTTATAGTTTAGATAATGAGGATTGCAATAGAGAATGATATGGTATCAAGAGAAAATAAGTTAGAGATCTAGTAGGTTTGAGGCACGATTAAGAGAACAAATTAGACCCACTCTCAATTAGGAGGTCGTGATAGTAAATATAGGGCCAAAGAAAAGAATGAGCAGTTTAGGATAAAGATATAGCAACATCGAGTGGGAATGGTCATAGTCGATAGGAAGACTAGAAGAAGTTCTAGTATAACGCCTTCGTCCTCCTAAAATAGGTGAAGGCGAAAGCAATATAGAGTTCGAAGGAGGCGTTATCGAATACGAATACGTGATTCAAAGACGATCGAAAATTTTCAAATGAGTTGCCAAGGCAGTCGCGGATGGGACTCTAGAGAACAAGTTTAACTATGTCCCCATCCACGTAAAATAATAAGCAAAAGCGAACCAAAGTGCACTTGGTTGATCAGACCATTATACACCGATTCTGATTAGACAACATGTTAGTGGGAGCTCTTCCAATAATATATGTCTTGAACAAGCTCGATAAAAAGATAAGCTTGCAAAAATTAGGCTACATTAGCATCATTAGTTTAGATAGTAAAAATATAGACACGATGGTAGATGAATAAAATCAATGATGAATAGTCTAAGAGTCATAAGGATCTTAGTCTTTTATTCCTATACAATCATTCTATGGTTTATTGACGAAGGCTTGGTTGACCAAATGGGTTAGATTCCTCTAGTCTATATGGTCTAGATAATATTGTATTCTCCTTAATGGTCAAGGGCGTGTCGGGTCGTGGGGTGTTCTACCCAACTTAAAAGAATTAAGCTAAGGGTGTTTTGGGACATCCAACAAGTAGGGTCACTCTCTAACAGGCACGAAGGAAGGATACAAATTTTGTTAGAAGGAATCAAGCAAGATGCAGTCGATGAGTCAAATGGTAGATAAAATCTTGGAAAGAGTCAAGTATATGGATGAGACCCTAGACTTCTAATCCTATACGCAGGCTTGCTTGGTACGATAAAGTAACCAAACAATTTATCTTGACCTGCATGGGCCACCACAAAAACATGTAACGCCCTAGTCCCAAAATACGTAGGACTAGGTACATAGACATGCCAGCTATATACATACGAAGTATACTCCAATATATAGAAATCTCGTATAAATACATAAGCTGTAAAATGCAGTAACCCAAGAGTAATCTAATCTCATCCACACAAAATAAATAAAAAGAAAATCTCATATAATCAACTATAAAATTGTCATTTGGTACATGTAGTTGGGCGGAGACAAATCCACTACCAACTATGAAAAGAAATACATAACAAAAGAAAGATTTTGGCGAGCGAAGACGATCCAAATGCAATCATCCTCAAAGAAATAGCGACGATAACGGCTTGAGCTAGAACACCTGCGAAAGATAATAGCACACACCTGGAGAGATAACCAGGTCCTCAGAGGGACGTAACAAGACACATAATATTATGCCATATAAACTGATTAAATATTGCTCAAATAAATAAGTCAATTGAACTTATAACATGGTCCAATACGCACCTACTGAACGAGCTTACCATCCCCCCAACCAAACAAGGACAGGAGATGGTAAACTAATTCACGATGACGTATCTTTCCATGCCATGAATCCAATATGGTATCCGGACCCCAACAAGGTTCAATACCTTCTCATCGAAGTAGTAAGTCACATCTACAACCAAACAAGGACAAGATGTGACGAATTAATCTACGACAAATTATTGTTCCAAGCCACGGTCAGATACAAGTACCCAAACCAAAGGTACTCATACCTAACGGATAAGGGTAGCCTAACCGTTCTAAGTGAATGCAGTTTTAAGAACAGTTCATGGTCGCATGACTACCCGGTCAAGTCAAGAAAATACCAATGCAGTACCTCAGTAGCGAGTCACAACACTATATACTATTCCTCAGTATTGAACGAGTCTATAGCATATAGTCTACCTATCGTTCCTCAGTAGCGAGCGAGTCTACGATAGATAGGGTGGTAGTCAACTTTCAATCATTTTCTTCCCGTCCAATGCTAACTCTATAACCGCTAAGTCAAACTAGTATGCAACCTCTATTAGCGGTTATTCCTATAGCACGGCCTGTACGTACTGGTGGCCATCCAATCAGGCACTTCCATGTTCTACATGCGACACACAACTTCGTGGTACAACATGTCAAGGCCATGAATGCAACACACAAAGGTGGTCCCTTAAATCTAGGTTTAATGTGTAAGAAAAATAATACATAGCAGAATATAAATGAACAGTAAGTTCTAACAGGTTATGCCATGTATCACAGTTTATTTTGCATAAAGAAAATAAATAATGCATGAAATATGAGCTAAAATAAATAAACAGCAAATGGCAAGGTGTCTTGCCTGGTAGGACGCCTGGTGTGCTGCAATAATCACTGTTAGCATGAACTGCGACTTTGGTATAACAATTACACAAGGGGACCTCTGTTGATGGTACGGACAGTTCCATTGGATCCAGAAGGGTCAAATTAGTTAGGGTGGACATAAGATAGTCTCGAAATGGGCGAAGGAATAGGAACAACAGGACTTGGATACGGACAGGAGAGAAATTAAAGAAATAATGGATAAATAAATATTTATATATATACGAGTTTTAGAAAATATTTATAATTCCTAAAACTAGTTTTCATAAGTCAAAATAAGTATAAGAAAAATACTCACAGTCAAGAAAAATCATTTTTGGATAAAAATACTAAGTTTGTAAATTCTCGTTTTTTTTTTGACAAAAACGATGTTTGATAAAATACTCTAGATAAATATTCTAGAAAACCATATTTTTCGGATAACATATTTTTGGCAATACTTTTTAGTATACATATTTAGCATCCGAAATCCAATTTTAAAAATAACATAGAGCAAGCCTAGTAAAATATACTAGTATATTTATTTAAGAATAACATTAAAATAATAGCTAAAATATTTTCAGTAATACTTATATTAATAAATACGGTATAATAACTAATATACAACTGTTGAAAGGCACATATACTTACATATAGATAGTTGTCAAAAATACCTCTCAATAAAATATATCTAAATATTTAAATTACAAATATTCACTATAAATACTAAATGTAATAATAATAATAATAATAATAATAATAATAATAATACGAAATGGAACTAATAATAATAATAATAATAATAGAATTCATAATAATAATAATAATAATAATAATAATAATAATAACAATAATAACAATAATAATAGAACTAATAATAATAATAATAATAATATAATAATAATAATTAACAATAACAAACAAAAAATGAAATAAAAAATAAAAAAACACGATGAAGTCTCGTTCTCCTTTTTTAGGGGGAGAACAATGGAGGAATTAAGAAAGAAAAAAGGACAGAGGATGAAGGAGAGAGAGACCCAGGGGGGCGAGATTTTGAGCGAGGGGAGAGACGAAAGAGGGAAAGGGAGAGGAGCTGCGGGAGAGAAGCGTTGGGTCGGCGCGATCTCGGCGGAGGGGCAGCTCCGGGTCGGCGGCGACGGCGGCAAAGGGGGTTTCCGGCGGGGCTTGAAGTGCGGGCGCGGCCCAGGCGGGACGACGCGGCGAGGGAGGAGAGCGGGGCTAGGTTCGGCAGGGTCGGCGTGCGGGGAACGGCAGGCGGAGGAAGGAAGGAGAGGCGGTGCGGCACGCTCAGGCGGCTAGGGCACCGCAAGCGGCGGAGGGCGAGTCACGAGAAGAGGGCGCACGCGCCTCCGGCGTAGTGGCGACGGCGGTGCTTGTGGCATCGGGGTCGGAAGATGGTTGGCTGGGCGTCGGGAGGAAGACGGAGGGGGTTCGGCTTATCTACGGCGGAGCTCACGGCGGCGCAGCTCCGGCAAGGTCAGTCTAGGGTTAGGGTTTAATTGTCTTTAAATTGGGTTTTTCTGGGTGGTGGTGTCGGCGTTGGCCGTGGCAGCGGTGGTTTGGGTGGCTGAAGTCAGGTGGAGGATTTATGGCGGTGGTGGTATTGGTGGGTTGCCGGTTGACGGGATCGCCGGCGGGTGGCGACGTTGATGGCGCGGGTGATGGTCTGTGATGGCAGAGGCGGAGGTGTGGTGATGATGATGGTGATGCCGGCGGGGTGCTGTGGCAGGAGCGGGGTCTAGTTGTGTCGGGACGGCCGGGCGAGGTGGCCGTGAGGGTGGTTTGGGACAGTGGTTGGGTTCGGCTAGCTATTGGCGGGACGGAGTATGGCCATTAGAATAGGATTAGGGTTTTGAGTTTAGATTAGTCATGTCGGGTGTGTCCGACACGACGGGGACGGTGGTTCGGATCTGTCGGACCCGGGGTGGAGGAATGTATTCGTACAATGAAAACACCTAGTGGATGGGACACGGACACGATCATGGACACGATGCACTCACTTTTGTGGTAGAAAATTTTGGAGAAATAATGAATGATAAAAATTGGAGGAGTACCTACCTATTTATAGGATGTGGGAATTCCCAATTGGATAGGAATTAGGAATATTTAAAACCCAAAGTAGATAATTCTCTACTTAATTTAAAACAATAAAATTAAATCCAAATCCAATATAAATCCAATTTAAATCTAATTAAATTTCTAGTATAAAATCAATGAGATAAATCAAATTTCAAATATTTAACTATCTAAATAAATCCAAAATTAAATCAAGATTTTAAATGGCCACAATAACTTCCAAAAATATTTTTCAAAATACCAATAATAATAATTTCGAAAATAATAAATATTTTAAATATCTTTTTGAATAATAAAATATTAATATTAATAAATCTCGAAAATTATATTTTTATTTAAAATAGACTAATAAACAATTACGAAATATATGTATGCACGAATATTGCATACATGATTATGCTTTTTCTAGTATACAATAAAATATTATTTATGATTAGTAACTGCTAAAAACAAAAAGGCTTTTTATGGCAAGGATAATAATTATATAATATTTTGGAAGTGTATAATAAAATAGAAAAATATTTTTCTAAAATATGTACGCTCGCACATATTCGCACTTGACGAGCAACTACGAAAAATAAATTTCGTGCGCGACGTACAATACGATTATGCGACGTACAATACAAAATTTTAAATCAGTACCAAATTTAATAAATAAAAAAATAGTTAAAATTTAGGGGTTTTATAGCAGCCGACCCCTCCCAGGCGGTGACGGCGGACAGGGCGGCGGCGGCGGCCGGCCGGGGTCATTCGTCTCCGACGGTGGTGGGTTCCGTATCGGATTCGCCTATTTTCGAACTCGGATCGGGATCTGGATCTAGGGATGGCCGGATTGATGATGATGGTTGGACGACGGTGGTGAGACGACGGTCGGGAGGGGGAAGAGGGGCTCAAACTCAAGGTATGAGTCGGACGGGCCCGGAAAGGAGCGGGAATAGGTCTACCATTGGCCTCGGTAACACACGACGACAGGGAGGAGGACCGGGACGCACTGCGGCTGGATGGAGGCCTAAAGCGACTGCGACAGAAAAAGAAAAGAGTATTGCTGGAGAGGTTGGGAGTCAGAGGCCTCCGTCTGCCACTCCCCGGACGGGAACGGACGGGCCTCGTCCCAAATCCTAGAAGGATGTGTGTATGCCGGATGGGAACAAGTGTCCGGTGTCGATGGGGCATGTGCCACCGATGCAGGTTGAAGGAGGATTTTGTGTATATTTTTCGGCGGAAGAGATAGTGGAGGTCACGAACTTTTGGAAGAACACGCTGGTGATGTATGTTTTGGAGAGTAAACCGTTCTATGGGCAGATACGGGGTTATGCAGAGAGGGTGTGGCGGCCCAAGGGGAGTATGGAGTTCTTCTCACGAGAGAATGGGTTTTAATATGTAAAATTCGGCCTGAAGGAAGATGTGTCCAAGATTATTCAAGGAGGGCCATTGTCCTTTGATGGACGACTTATTATCCTGAAGGAGTGGACACCGGAGCTGAGATGTGAGAAGGAAGTGTTAAACACGATTTTCGTCTGGATTTGCTTCCCTGAGTTCTCGGTGAAATACTGGAGCATCCCTTTGCTTATGCGATTAGCTAGCTTGGTTGGTAAGCCAATCAAGGCGGATGAGGCTACGGTTTTCCATACCAGACTGATGTATGCCAGAGTATTTATGGAGATAAAGGTCAGAACGGAGCTCCCGAGTATTCTCGAGTATCATGTGGCATCCGGGGAGGTGTTGACTCAGGCTGTGGAGTATGATTGTGTCCCCGAAATATGCTCATTCTGTGAGTGCTTTGGTCACTCTTCTAGTGCTTGCCGGACTAGAGGGACGGAGACAGCTAGGGCCTCGATAGTGCAGATGGAGGTGGTGGAGCCAGAGGTGGCACCCAGTCCCATCGCAGGTGTGGTGGAGACAATCAGGCCGATGGAGGAGGTCTCCCCTGATGGAGGGGGCCAGGAGGTCCAAGACTGACACCCCGCAGAGACAGAAGGGTTCTCAGGGCGCGATAGTCCCGTTCAAGCCCCAAAGGAGTATGGTGACCAGGGGTATGATTTCCCTGGATAGCATACCGGATGGGATGGAGACTTCTATGATGAAAAGGTCTATAGCAGAAAGAGGCATGCCCCGTCCCTACGGGAAGAGGAATACCAGCCAGGGGGGCTTGTTGATCAGACCATGGCCAACCCAGATTGGACCTTGACTCTCTCCAAGATTCAGGCCCATCTTGCACACTCCTCGGGGACGGGGTTGGGGGAGGATATAGATCTAACGGACGGGACACTTCGTTCGGGTGTCAGTCCAGATAGAGTCCAGGGGGTCCTCATATTAAGTAATTAATGTCGGTCCTTACCTGGAACATTCATGGTGGGTGTTCCATTGGGAGATGGAAGGAGATTAGTGGAGTTCTAAAGAGGGAGAAGAGTGACATTACTATTCTTCTCGAGACGAAGATTAGAGGGAAGACTATGTTATCTCGAAGGACGCCTGCGAACTGGGCTCATATCCACAACCTGGATCTTTGTGATATGGCTAGGATCTGGGTTCGATAGAACAGTGATAGTTGGGAGGGGAAACAGGTTCTGATAATAGAGCAGCTTATTGGCATCTCCTTTGTCAACAAAGGAGGATTCCACTTCATTCTTGGAGCAGTGTATGGATACAATGATAGGCGGCTTAGGGAGACCTTGTGGATAGACATCGTGCGAGTAGGTCGTATGGCGGAGTACCTGCATCTTCCCTGCTGCTTATGGGAGACTTCAATGCCATGCTGCATCGACATGAGAAGGTAGGAGGTCGTCCAGTGCCGGATTCGATCTTATACGACTTCCAGAGGTGTCTCCTCTTGTCTGGGCTGAGGGGACTGGAGAGAGCCGGACACATCTGGACCTGGTACAATAAGGCGGTCCACAACAGGATTGCCTGTCAGCTGGACTGGGCTTTGGAAAATAGCGAATAGTTTTGCTACTTCCCGAATCCCATGGCGGAAGGGCTAGCGGCAGGAACCAGCGATCACTCCCCTATCCGGGTGGGTCTCTCTGAGAGGCCCACTTGGAAGGCTCGGCCATTCCGGTACAACAATGGCTGGTACCTCTCTGCGGGATATGAAGAGGCTGTTATGGGAGGGCTGCGGTATACTCGGGAGGGCACGACTCAGTTTCGTATGGCTCACAAACTCAAACAGGTCAAGAGAGCCATTCGAGATTGGATGAAGAAGATGCCACGGTCTTTCCTGGAGGACAAGGAGGCTGAGCTCAGGAGGTTCAGGAAGCTCTGCAGGCTGACATACTGAGCGGTGAGTTGGCGATTAGGGAGCGGGACCTGATTGCGGAGGTCAATATCATGAAGCTTCAGTAGAAGATTAGTACGGCCCAGAGGGCCAAGTGTTCATGGCTCAATGATGGGGATCGGTGAACCAAGTTCTTCTATGATGTGATCCGTGCCAGACAGCACCGGAACAGCATCCCCAGGCTGCTCAATGGCGAGGGCAGGCTTGTTGGCGACCTGGTGGAGATCCAGGAGGAGGCAGTCAGGTTCTATTCTGGCTTATATCAACAAAAGGATTATTCCACCATGTTCCCCGGTCTTGTCACGAAGAGGCTGGTGACGCACCATGGGAATTGCTTGCTGTTGGCCCCTGTGAGATTGGAGGAGGTGGAGGATATTATGATGAAAGCTGATCCAAATAAGGCTCCGGGGCCTGACGGCTTCTCTTGTGGTTTCTTTAGACATCATTGGGGTGAGCTAAAGTTTCCAGTTCTGGAGACAGTGCAAGAGTTTTTCTTGCAAGAAAAGTTGTTGAAGGAGCTGAATCACACTTTCTTGACCTTGATTCCGAAGAAGGAGGGTGCTACATCCCTAGCCGACTTTAGGCCTATTGCGTGTTGTAATTATCTATACAAGATAATTACTCACCTCATGTGTCGGCGTATGGAGGGGATTATGCAGGGCCTGGTGTCTCGGAATCAAGCGACTTTCATCAAGGGCGCTCGATTGTTGAGCACAGTATTCTTGCACATAAGATGGTGAGGGATTTCAACAAGCCGGAGGGGTGAAGGCTTGTGTAAAGCTGGATTTGCAGGAAGCCTACGACACGGTCAACAGGGACTTCCTCTGTCACCTTATGCTTGCTATAGGGTTTGATGAGAGATGGGTGGTGAGGGTGAGGGAGTGCATTTGCTCCCCCATATTTTCGGTCCTCATTCAGGGTACTCCATATGGATGCTTTTCGAGCAATAGGGGACTGCGATAGGGGGATCCTCTCTCTCTGTACCTGTTCACTCTGGTGATGGAGTACTTCACTTGTATGATGGACCTGGCGGTGCATAGTAGGAAGATTGCTCCTCTTTTCAGGCAGGTCAAGCTGGTGGTGTCTCACTTGATATATGCTGACGACCTCTTGGTATTCTTATATCCATCTATGAGGGGGTTGAGGGCACTTTCAGATATTATGGAGGAGTTTGAGCGATTGTCTGGCCTGCAACTGAATAGGGAGAAGAGTAGGGTCTATTTCAGTTCTCTGTGCACGCTCAAGGAGGAACGGGCCCTCTACCTAGGAGTGGAGAAAGGTGAGTTACCAGTGAGGTATCTGGGGGTCCCATTGACGGTCAATTATGCCAGGGATCAGAATTATATCTGTAGTGCCCCGTCCCGCTCAGTCAATCGGAGGAATCAGAATGCTAACGACGTTCGGACTTGCCTTGCAATGGCTACTCGAAGACATCGTCTTCTGAAGTTTCCGTCGGCTCAAGACTTGTAATTGAGAGATGAAAGAGAGCTGAGTGAATTATAATGTGAGATGGGTGAGACTTATAATTTTGGCCTTGTGTCCTATTGTAACCTTTGTTTCAATATCAATAAAGAGCTTCTTTGAATAACTTGTGTTTTGTTCTTAATTTCTGCTGCTATTATTCAATGTCTCTGCTTGGGACTTCTGTGCGATGACCCCGTCGCAGCCGCTGAAATCGGCCGTTATGGAACCCACCTTACACGAGCGCAATCTAGGCTCGTGCGGCATCATGCCTTAGAGAGGACGATTGCTCCTACGGGAGCGGGACATGATATAATGGTATCAGAGCACGGCTTTACGTCCTGGTACTATCGATTGAATTCTTCAACTCGTTGTTTTCGCAAACTCTAAAATATTGCTTCCGCAAAGTTGATATCGTTGGTGCGCTCTCTTTCAAATGTCCCACGGGATGTCCATACAATAAGTCTAGCTATTTTGCAAAACGTAGAAGAACATTTTTTTTGAAAAGAAATAAAAAGATGGTTCGTGTAAGCACGGTTGGCTAAGTCGGGCCGAGCATATACACCAAAGTTGCGTCGACCTTAGAAAAGTCTAGTACGGGAATTGAATAGTGTCGAACAAGAATGAGTTGAACTCGATTGAGTAAATTGAGATGACTATCGATAGGGGTGCTATCAAATGGCAATATCGTCGGTACGATACAGATGAGCATGCTTGGAAATTGAGGAATGGTTCGAACGGAAAATTTGAAGAAGTGGATTTTGATTCGAATGATAAGTTGAGGATTTGTTGAATAACTTCATCCTTGAGTGTTGTATGTGATAGCTTCAGGGATGTCGATCGATTGACTGAGAAAATTGATGCTGTGAATGATTCGAGGGATAATGATTGAACTTGAACTTGAATATCGAGGAGATTATCCAGTCGAACGATAGCATCATTCGCACGACTCAGAATTCGTTGCAAACGAAGATCGTCAAGTTACGTATATCGTCGATGGTATTGAGGCGTATCAAAGATGATATGCGATAACTCAGGGGTACTCTGACTCGGCAAATAACGATCGTGCAAGTGTTATTGTTCGGTTGGATACAATACTTAGGATTTTGATCGAGATGAATGTTGGATGAAAATGATTGGATTTTGATGGTTACACGGATAACCACAATGTCGACAATCTTGTCTTGTGCGAGCGCAACTCTAGCATCGCACATGTGTTACGTCGAATTTGGGGCGATCGTTCCGCGTGAGCGCTGACATGGTGATTCATGTCGCGAGAATGATCGAACTCAAAAAATTAGGATACGACAACTTTGATTGTCTCGACTTATTGGTTTGATGCGAAGGTGAACTCGAGGATTGTAGGGCTTGTGATGATGAATGAAATAAACTTGAGGATTGAGTAGGTCCAATCCGTGCATTGAGAATGAGTTAGTCTAGACGCAAAACAAGAGTTATGTCCCGATAAGGATAATTATCCTGCGGGAGCGTGCATGGTGATTTATGTCCACCGTGGATAATCTGACTCGCGTAAGATCGGGACGGAACGTATTGTTAAGTCAGACGACCTAGTGATCGATTACGTGAATTGGAATAGAGGACTTCGGAAGTATGGAATGTAAAATTTTGGTTTAGCGGTGAATTGTGTCATAGCGTGCTTAACTTTAAGAGATTGATAGGCGAATTATGTCGAACATGTTCGAAAAGATAGACTATACGAAATGGCTTGATGAACGAGCGTTATATTCTTGTCGAGGAATGGTTAGTGAACTTATAGTAGGATGGCTTTGCTGAATGACTCGGACCCCGTGCGACAAAATATTGGGATGTGTGTGGGAAATCGATGCTCGATGTTTAAAAATCAGAGTGATGGGAGCTTGGGTAGAAAACCCTGTACGATCAACTTGGTTTGACTTTAGGATGGGGTCAGTGTTGATATCATTGTTTGGGAACTGTGATTCAAATACTGACAATTGACTTTAGCCGAAAGAGATTGCCTAGCGGCTAGACGAGATGTCCAAGTTGCGAGAGTTAGCATCAGTAGGATTGATTTTCAGGATTGAGTGGATGGATCGATAGGTAGAATTGGATTCATTATCACAAGGCTTGGTTGAAATGTATGTATTTCTGGGATGCCTGGAATGTGTGCACGATCCAACTAAGTGATACGTTGAATCAAGTGAGACTTGAGGAACGGAAAAGTGTCGAGAATTTTGAGATCGTGAGTTTAGAAGAAAAGGACTGTGGGTAGCACGAACGTGGCTCGAATTTGGGAAATATATAGGCGTAGTGTGTGCGAGAGTTCTTGAATGTTGAGTAAAATGATAAGTCAATAAGTATACTCAGTTAGTTTCGAGGACGAAACTTTTTCTGAGTGGTGTATGATATAGTGCCCCGTCCCGCTCAGTCAATTGGAGGAATCGAAATGCTAACGGCGTTCGGACTTAGCCTTGCAACGGCTACTCAAAGACATCGTCTTCCGAAGTTTCTGCCGGCTCGACTTGTAATTGAGAGATGAGAGAGAACTGAGTGAATTGTAATGTGAGACGAGTGAACTTGAGAGACTTGTAATTTTGGCCTTGCGCCCTATTGTAACCTTTGTTTCAATATCAATAAAGAGCTTCTTTAAATAACTTGTGTTTTGTTCTTAATTTTTGCTGCTATTATTCAATGTCTCTGCTTGGGACTTCTGTGCGACGATACCGTCGCAGCCGCTGAAATCGGCCGTTATGGAACCCGCCTTGCATGAGCGCAATCTAGGCTCGTGCGGCATCACGCCTTAGCGAGGACGATCGCTCCTACGGGAGCGGGATGTGACAGTATCAGCCTGGTAGATTTTGCCCAAAGAAGAGTAAAAGGCTGGCAGGCAGCTGGTCTGTCCTTTGGTGGCTGTATTGAGCTGGTGAGGTCTGTTATCTCTGGCATCGCTATGTTCTGGTTGTAGTCGATTCAGATCCCAGTAGCTACCATAAGGAAGGTGGAGTCCATTTGTGCTAATTTTATCTGGGGGGAGGTATGCATGCGATCGCTTGGGAATAACTCTGCCGGACCCGAGAGGAAGGAGTGGGGTTGCGACCTCTTCGGGCAGTTAGGGAGGCATCTGGGGTACGGATGGCGTGGCGGTTCATCAAGGGAGGTTCCCTTTGGGCAGAGTGGCTGGCTAGCAGATATGTGCGGCGGATGAATTTCTGGTCTTGTAGGATTGATAATAATTTTTTGGTCTCATTTAAGGCTATACTTAGATGCAGACCGACCCTTCAGTCCGCTATATGCAGGATTATGAGAGATGGGGGCGAATACTGATCTCTGGCTGGACCCGTGGATGGGTAATGGCTCCCTTCTGGAGATCTTGGGGGCTCTGATGGACAGAGAGGCGAGCAGGGGAGTGAATTGTAGTCGAATTATCAGGGATGGGAGCTGGAGGCCTGAGGGGTATCCATACATGGCTCAGTTTGGGGAGGAGATTCAGCGGATCACTATCGATACTACCCTGATTGAGGACTCCTGGAGTTGGGTTGATCCTAGTTCGGTTGGAGGGTCGGGGATATTCAGTTTTAAAAGTTGCTATAATCTGGTTCGGACCCCACATGACAGGATTGAGGAGTATGACTTTATCTTGGCGAAGGGGATTGCTCGCAAAATACAGCTTTGTTCATACAGACTCCTTCTTGGCAGGTTGATGACTCAGGATAGACTTATCAGATTTGGGATGCAGATTCCAGACCCGAAGTGTGTTCTCTGTACGGGTGACGCGGATTCTATGGGCCACCTATTTTTTGAGTGTCCATGGACTTGGCACATTTGGGAGGATCAGTACATGCGATTGTTGGGTGGAGTTGGCAGTACCAGAGATATCTGGCACTACCAAATTACAGTACTTTAGCGACGGCCATTTAGCGACGAAAATTTTCTGTCGCTATTACCGTCGGATCACCGACGGATTTGTGACGGACTACCGACGGAAAGCAGTGGACAATTTTTTTTATTTTTTTATGTCCATATCCGTCGCTACGCCGTCGATAGGTCGTCGGCCAAGTAGCGATGGTTTTATATCCGTCGCTAGAACGTCGCATATTTTGGCGACAAAAGCCTAAAATATTGGCGCGAGATTTGACTGACGACTTAGCGACGGAATAATCCGTCGCTACTCTGGCACGAGATTTACTGACTACTTAGCGACAGAATAATCCGTCGCTACTCCGTCGCTAAATTTACGTTCCAGACTTAAATTGAAACGACGGGGGAACTTTTTCATTCCCTCCAAATTTCACTCTCTCTCCTCTCTCTCTCTCTCTCTTCCGCGGTGATCGATCGGCGACCCCCTCTCCTCTCTCTCCCGCGGCGGTGATCGACGACCCCCTCTCCTCTCTCTCTCTTTCTCTCTCTCTCTCGCGCGCGCACGGTGGTCGTGGGTGCAGCGGGCCGGGGGCGTCGGGGGCTGCGGGGGCGGCGTCGACTGCGGGGGGCGGCGGTGGCGGGGGGTGTGGAGGGGGCGGTGGGAGGGGGCGGGAAGCGTTGGAGGGATGGGGGCACGCGGGGGCTGGCCGCGGGGTGCGGGGGGTTGCGGAGGGGGGCTGGCCGTGCGCGGGGGGCGGGGGGCGGGGGGTGTGGAGGGGGCGGTGGGATCGAGGGGGCGGGCAGCGTTGGGGGGGGACGATGGGGGCGGGGGCTGGCCGCGGGGTGCGGGGGGGGTATGTGTGGAGGGGGGCTGGCCGCGGGGGGCGGAGGGTGTGGAGGGGCGGCGATGGGAGGGGGCGGGGGGTGTGGAGGGGGCGGTGGGAGGGGGCGGGCAGTTGCCTCCGTCACTGCCTCTCTCCTGGCTAGCGACGTCATTTAGCGACGGCGACCAATAACGTCGCTATTTATTGAAAATAGCGACGTCATAAAAATAACGTTGCAAAACGTCGCTGGCTAGCGACGTTCTGCGACAGGCATAAATATTCGTCGCTGATGAGCGACGAATAGCGACGTATTATTAAATCACGTCGCCATGTGGGAAACTTCCTATTTGGACACATCAAGTGTTTGATTTATTGTTGGAATGAATATTTTGTATATTTATTCTCAGATTTTAGATGTGTTCTTGAGAGTATCTCATGGTATCATATTGCCTATATATATATACCATTGCAGCAGCAGCAATGCAGCAGCTGCAGCAGAAGCATGCAGCAGCAGCAGCAGTTAAATGCAGCAGCAGCAGCAGTTAAATGCAGCAGGGGGGAGGGGGCCGGGCATTGTTGGGGTGGCTTACTGCATCCATATTGCACCTGCCCAGCTCATCATCCCTTGTGTGCAGTCAGATGATACCCCTACTACTATTTTGTCCTGCATACTATAGTTATATGTTCAGTCACAGTTTATAACTAGTGTTCTTTCCATAGCAGTAGCAGACCCATTCGTTTGAGTATCAGTCCAATATTGGTCCTATATCACTTGGGTATGTGATAGACCTTAGACTTCATCTTTTCCTTTTTAAATGAATTGTCTACACAAATAAGTACTTATCAAAAATCTGTTGTTTTCTGTGTATGGAGTGTTTTGTTGGCATGGGATGATGGCTTTTGAATTACATTGGACTAAAAACTGAGAATTAGTACACTGTTTGTGTTTACTGATTTAAGGATGATTAAATTATTAGGTTTAATCCTATGTCATGTCTGGGTTTAAGTTATATGTTATGATTCATGTTGGCATGGGGATTTTGGTTTTTGAATTTGAGCTGTTACATTCTTTTACATTCTGTTACATATACTTACCAGATGGCACCCATGATCCGAGGAGCGGCACGTCGTTTGAAGAAAACAGTGAATGCTGAGGTGGCTCCTCCTACAGTTGAGGAGGAAGTGGCACCGGTTGCTAGTGAGACCGGGAGTTCTAGTCATCCAGCACCGGTAGCTAGTAATGCCGAGAGTGCTTTTGATGCAGTCCTGGCAAGGGACGACGCCTCTCCTCGCACCAAAAATCTCGCTTTTTGGAGGTGGTTGCGTGAAAGTATCACTGAGCGTTTACGTGAGCAGCGTGGCAAGCATTAGCTATTAGTACTTATTTGTATTGGACTATTTTTATTGGGTTGTTTTTGTTTTAGACTATTTGTATTGGACTACATATATGAATTAGAACTATGTCAATCTCTGGATTATATTGGACTACGACACCGCGGTAACATAGTTCCTGCAGCCATTCGACTGGCGAGGCAGAAACTATGTATCCGTAGATAAAGTGGACTGTCCTCCGACCCTCATCCCTCGGCAATGATGATACGACAACCAACCAGAGAGGATACTCCGAGAGATCCATCTGGGAGGGACGTATAATCTGAGAGATCACCTTTACAAGAATTATATCAGTAGTAGAATTGAGTGCTGGAGGAGATGTTATCAGAGTATACGTCCTACTCAGATGGGTCTCTCACCGTTACTATTTTTTTTCTGACAGCATGGTGGATGTGCTCCGTCCACAGATTCTGGCTTCGAGCCAAAACTTTGTTCCGGAGCTCAAGTGGACATCTTTGGTGTATAGCTCGAAGGAAAGGTTTCTGACAGCATGGTGGTCTCCTCTGTCAAAGTATCTGTGCTCATCCCACATGGATTGTGGGACGAGCACGGATACTTTGACAAACGAGACTACCATGCTGTCAGGAACCTTTCGCTCGAGCTATACACCAAAGATGTCCACTTGAGCTCCGGAACAAAGTTTTGGCTCGAAGCCAGAATCTGTGGACGGAGCACATCCACCATGCTGTCAGAAAAAAAATAGTAACGGTGAGAGACCCATCTGAGTAGGACGTATACTCTGATAATATCCCCTCCAGCACTCAATCCTACTACTGATATAATTCTTGTAAAGGTGATCTCTTAGATTATACGTCCCTCCCAGATGGATCTCTCGGAGTATCCTCTCCGGTTGGTTTGTGTTCTGAGCCATCCGTTCTCACAGAGGGTCCTTTTTTGGATTCTATATTTTGTATTTTGGTTTCTGTATTTTGGTTTCTATATTTTGTATTTTGGTTTCTGTATTTTGTTACATTCTTCAGATACTAGATACGATAAGAACATATACATTCTTTTACATTCTGTTACATATACTTACCAGATAACACCCATGATGGGTAACCAGGACATAGTCCCTGCAGCCATTCGACTGGCGAGGCAGAAACTATGTATCCGTAGATAAAGTGGACTGTCCTCCGACCCTCATCCCTCGGCAATGATGATACGACAACCAACCGGAGAGGATACTCCGAGAGATCCATCTGGGTAGGACGTATACTCTGAGAGATCACCCTTACATAAATGATATCAGTAGTGGGATCGAATGTTGGAGAAGATATTATCACAGTATACGTCCTCTCCTCCACGATGGCTCTAGACCCATCTGCTCGTCCCTGCTTCCATTCTTCTTATTTGACTCTCTCAGCCACACATGATATCCAGCTCAAGTGTAGAGTAAGCGGAAAAGAAGGGGACAGGAATAGGAGGGGGAAGCAGCACAGCCGACGGCATGACCCGGAGGAAGTACAGAGGTTTTCTTCAACATACGTAGGAGAACTATAAGGATTTATCTTTTCACAATATGTCATCTTGTCAAAGACCCTTAATGTGACAACCATGTTACCGCGGTGTCGGAATATTAACATGTCATAATTTTCTAAGCCGTGTGTTTTGACATAATCATCCCAACTCTTTCCTCCTGTGTCGTAATCTCGCATTATTACATAGAACTGAAATCCGGTTGGGAGGATTATGTCAAAACACACGGCTTATAAAATTATGACATGTTAGTCTTCCGACACCGCGGTAACATGGTTGTCACATTTAGGGTCTTTGACAAGATGATATGTTGTGTTTACATATATCCTTATAGTTCTCCTACGTATGTTGAAGAAAACCTCTGTACTTTCTTCGGGTCATGCCGCCGGCTGTGCTGCTTCCCCCTCCTATTCCTGCCCCCTTCTTTTCCGCCTACTCTACACTTGAGCTGGATATCATGTGTGGCTGAGAGAGTCAAATAAGAAGAATGGAAGCAGGGACGAGCAGATGGGTCTAGAGCCATCGTGGAGGAGAGGACGTATACTGTGATAATATCTTCTCCAACATTCGATCCCACTACTGATATCATTTCTGTAAGGGTGATCTCTCAGAGTATACGTCCTACTCAGATGTATCTCTTGGAGTATCCTCTCCGGTTTGGTTGTCTTCTGAGCCATCCGTTCTCACACTTAAAATACAGGGATTGGATTCTGTGTTTCGTATTTTCGGCGAACCCAGGGATTGGATTCTGTATTTTGTTTTTTGGTTTCTGTATTTTGTTTCCAGCTCCATTTGCATTAATCTACGGTACGACATGGTGATCAGGACATATATAGTTCCTGCAGCCATTCGACTGGCGAGGCAGAAACTATGTAGCCGTAGATAAGTTGACTGTCCTCCGACCCTCATCCCTCGACAATGATGATACGACAACCTATCACTATATCTTATATAGTAGTAGATGATGTCTTAGTATTACATTATGTGAGTTCATCTTGATTCTGTTACGTTCTTCAGATACTAGATACGATAAGATCATATACTACACCATATGTACAGAACATAGATGATTCACACTAATGTATGCTAGAATGAATTTTGGGTTGTGTATTCTGAGCCATCCGTTCTCACACTTGAAGATAAATTTTCAGTATAACGACGGATATTATGTTACTCTTCAGTATAATTGATGTCTATTCTTGGATAATTGGTGTGCATTAAATTCGTATGTGCATATTTCGTCTATGTGATTTTTGGATATATATACCTACGCTGGGTTATAAGCGATGATCTGATATACAAAGGAGGTGCTGCCGAAATTTTTGTAGACATTTGGATACATTGTATGTTCGGATATTTTTTTTATGTTTGGATAATTTAATGTTGGTTATTGGATATATTGTGTTGGTAATATTTTGTTGGATATTGGTGTCGGATATGGATATTTTGCATATGGATGTATGGTGTTGGATATTGGATACGTTGGATATTCGTGTTGGATATGGATATATGGTGTTGTATATGGATATTTTGCATGTTTGATATTGTGTTGGATGTGTTGTATAAACAGGAAAGAGTCTGTTTGCAGTATTTTTTTTTCAAAAATTAGAAGTTAGCGACGGACTGGCTACCACTCAGCGACGGATAGTCCGTCGCTAACTGGAGAAACTGAGTTTAGCGACGGAGTGGCGACGTAAAAACCGTCGCTACCTGGAGCATTTCAATAAAGCGACGGATTGGCGACGGACTATCCGTCGCTAACTGTAGGAATTTAATGTATCGACGGATTGGCGACGTAATATCCGTCGCTACCTGGAGTATTTTACATTGAGCGACGGTTTAGCGACGGAATGTCCGTCGACCTGGTTCTGTTTGATGTCCATAAATTTTGCAGTTAGCGACGGATGTTTTGTCGCTAATACGACGCTAATCCGTCGTACACCTCGGCGGATTAGCGACGGCATAACGACGACCTGCCGTATGGGAAAATCTCTGATACGCTTTTACCGACAAATTTACGACGGATTAGCGACGGATATTGCGTATCAGAATATCACTGATACGGTTTTGCCGACTCTTTAGCGACGGATTTTTCCGTCGCTAACCCTATATCCTGATACATGTTTTGACGAAAGCTAGTCGGTAATCCGTCGCTATATATATTTAAATGCGCCGACGGTATTCCGTCGCTAAGTCGTCGCTGAGCGACGGAGTAGCGACGGATATGTTTTAGCGACGAGATTATTCCCGACGGCTGTTTTACCAAAATATTCGTCGGTAATCCGTCGGTATTTATTTTTGGCGACGGACTACCGACGGATAAGGCCGTCGGTAAATCCATGTATTTTGGTAGTGTGGGGGATCCTCAGCTGGATCAGAGACCGCCGAGGTATGGACCCTGGTTGGGCCAAGATGGCTAGAGTTAGACTTGCAGCATCAGTTTGGCATGTCTGGAGGGGGAGCAACAGGCGTATCTTTGAAGGTCTGGCTACTCCGCCAGTAGGAATTCTACATAGCATAGAATTTGATGTATCTGTAATGGTCCCTTAACTGGGGAGGGAGTTGTGAGAATAGTGTATTGTAATACCGTTACCGTGATTTGCGTGAAATAAAATTTACCCTTATTCCAATATATATATATATATATATATATATATATATATATATATATATATATATATATATATATATATATATACACTAGCATAAGTGTACGTGCCTTGCACGTATTTTAACATTTCTTAATTAGTTTAGGAAGACTCTTCAGGAAGACCGAAGGGTAGTCTTCCTAATTACTAAGTTGTCCTTATTAAAATTAATGAACTATTTTAATTAGTATAAGTATGTAAGGGTATTTTCAGAATTCAAAAGTTTCACCAACTAAGTTTTCCTATTATATAGTAGAATATATATATATATATATATATATATATATATATATATATATATATATATATATATATATATATAAAAGCAATGGGTAATTGTGGTCCACTGGGGCCCGAACTCCTGACCACTTGGGCCGCATGCATCTCTCTTTACCACTATATATATATATATATATATATATATATATATATATATATATATATATATATATTATATATATATATATATATATATATATAAGTTTTTTTTATTCTTTTGTCTTTGGTCGCTAAAATTATCTCTTTATTAATAATGTTTGAAATATTTCTTTTCTTGTCAAATTTATGTCGTATTCTAATGCATGTTGGAAGATACAAAAGCCAAGATGAGCATCCCTTCTTTCCTGAAGATCTCCCCAAGCCAATGCTTCCACCGATGAAGTATCCAAAGGTAGATTTGTGTAAAACCAAATTTGTGGCCTACATAAGCTTTCAATGTCGTCGTATAATCGTATTAAATGTTTATAATTGTTGAACATGCATACATCATGATCACTATTTCCTTGACACACCACGTAGATGTATATTCTATTGAGTGTCTGGAAAGGTAACATACATAAACTTCGAAAATTATGTTGATGTAGATGCCATGTATAATGTGGGCTGAATTTCCTGATTTTGTTCTTTGATAGGGCTTAGGAAAGTTTAAATTGATTTGGATTATTTAATGATCCAAGTATCTGAGGTGCTCAAGTGTCTGACTGTGTGACACTTCCAGAGACACGAAAATTGAAGTTTCCTGTTAACACTTCACAAATATTTTTGGAGGGTGCTTTAATTGAGTCTAAACTTGCATAAACATTTTGATGCTTCTTTTTGGATTTAGTAGGAGTAACCTTGAGCTTGAAGTGTATTGTTTACTTAGACTGGTTTCTATATCAGTGGTTGTGTTGAGAAACTTTAAACTAACATGAAATCACCAAGGTAGTGAGGAAATTTTGCTGAAAAAGTGTTAAGATAATATTGAAACATCTTGCCAAGGGCGTCGCCTAGCGCAACTTTAAGGCTTGCTACCAGTATGCTAAAAATCGGTTCTATGCGGCGCCTAGGCGCTCGGTGCCCGATGCCTGACTATGTAGGTTTTTGAATTTTATGGACAATTACTGCAATTTTCAGCATGGTTTGTTGTTTTGTTGTTTTGGACCGCCTAGAACTAGGTAGCCGCCTAGGCAGGTTATGACTAGCCCCTAGTGGTTTTTGCAACCTTGCTTGCTTGCTTCTTGCATCCTGGAGGATGCATGTTTGAGTCATGAAACAACCTCTCCATATATATGGGGCTAAGGCTGCTTACATCTTGACCCTCCCCAGAGTCCATACCCTGCTTAAGCAGGACCCTCGTGGCACTAGAATGCCCTTCTATTGTAAATTATTGCCCTGATTTCCTTGTTTAATTTACCTATGGACAGAAAATGAATTAAGAGTTTTTCTTCTGTATTTTTGTTTGGCCTGATAAAGCTCATTCACCTATCGGACAATTTCCTTAACGTGGTCTAGAAACAGCTAGAATAATTGAGCACCCAGAGAATTGAATTCTAAGTGCTTTGATTGTTCCTATCTGGAAGATTGTTTAATGGGACCATATTAACATTTTACCTTAGCATGCCTTGTTGTTTGGTCTAATACATCCTTATCTTAAACATTTGTCATGCCTGATACTGGGCATGTAGGCTATGGTTTCGTTTCACATTAGAGCATTTAGTCATAGCCTTATAGGGTGGTTACAATGGGCATGTAGGCTATGGTTTTGTTTCACATTAAATTTAATTGGCTCTGATTCTTGGGTAATATTCCTCTACGAGGCTGTATCTTCAATTCTATTCTATGCATCATGATTACTTAATGTTGAGAGCTTAGTGGAAAACTGAACCTCAAAATGAGACTCACAATAAGTTCTTGTTCTTGTCCTGGTCTTTGCACAACTAATGACCAGACTAAGAACTACGAAAGAAGCAACGGATCTTGTTTTGAGCAAACTATTTTATCAGTTACTAATGCAGTTCTTGAGTCATTACTTGTCTATATTTGTTGAAACTTAAAAGGTGCCTATGATTTCATGCAGGTTTTGCATCCCATTGCTGACTCTATAAATATAAACAAGAAGATTTGGACAATGTACTTCAACAGGCTTCTTCCAAGGCTAACCAAAGAAGGAGATGACGGGAACTGTGGATCCACTGCTGTTTGTGACACAATATGCTTACAGGTATTTATACAATAGAAATTTCATTTTATTTTTGTGATTCTGCAACTTTGCTCACTGATTACTAATGAACATAACTGTATGGGAAATATAAAGCTGAAAGCATCATATAAAATCTTTTATTCGGGTGGGATCTTGACTTGCATAATGGATTGGATCGTAATACTGACTTTCTGGTGGGGATTCCTGTTTGTTGCATACAGTTTTTGTTCTTTTAAAAAAGTTAAAACTGGAATTTTACTTTCTTTACTTCAATATTGCCTTGGTATGTGTTGTGTTGTAATTGTTCCCGATTCTGTAGTCCTGGCTCCTGAGGTCTCATTTTCTTTTTTTGGAAATGTGTTGGTAAGCTACTTCTTTATTTCTCAATGCAGGCTCTCTCCAAATGAATACACTACGGCAAATTCTTCGCTGAGGCAAAGTTTCAGGAGGCTCCTGATGTCTACAAACCTGCTATAAGAGCACAGGTAAATTTTCATCATTAAGCAATCACGATTACATTTATGGTTTTTTTTCCCCTCATATCTATTTTTCTTATTTTGTCAATTTCTCTCTTGGAAAAATAGTATAAGAGAAACACAATTTACTCAATGTAAAAGCTTTTGCTCATATCAAAATGTAATCACAGTATGTTCTCCTACAGGCAAATAACAACGCTCCAGCCCATTGTAGTCAGGCCCTTCCTAAATACTTAAATACCTGAGGTACCATGGCTAGGAATTAGACCAAAATAACCATCCTTAAGCATCCGAACACCGATATCTTTCTTTTTTCTCTTTGGTAAAATACCCTCCCAGGTTCAAACAAGAAAGGATTCTTCAGACATTGGTCCCTTAGATTGTGCCAATTTCGAGATGGGTCTTCTATATCTCATTATTTTCTCAGACGCTCCTCAAATTATATTAAAATCTTGTTTTAATGACCCCCAAGAGGGACATATAGAAACAAATTATATGGTATGGAGGTTTACATCAAATTCTCCTGTACCCATGTGCAAATAACAAGGTTTTAGGACCTATGTCCAAATAGGCACAATTTAAGTGACTTATGTCGAAATCCAACAAGAAAATCATCCATAAATTCTTCTACGGGCTTGCTCGTCTGGAGAAGTGTATATGAGAACTACACCTGGTCAATCCATGCCATAATCCACAATCCATAACCAGCATACACAAATCCCAAGATAATCTTCTTTTCGGCCTTATATCCCTCCACGTGCTCCACCGGGATTACTAGATCCGACTGATTTATAATCTTTCATGTTTTCCTACATTCATTCCAGCGTCGTAACACCCCTACATTTCACAAAGAAATAGACGTTGTTTTACCCTCCACTCCATGCTATCACTTGGATGATTTGTCTTTCATATGTTTTCTTTTCTCGGCACCTTGTTAGAGCAGAATTGTTCCATAAGTGTTTTGTGTAGGTACGTAGAACACATCTCATGAGATGTAAGAGGTATAAATCTTATAACTAAACCCTCTTTATGGTTCCAGCTCCATATTTAACTTGTCATGTTTTTTACTATGATATGAATCATTGGTCTAGATATCCAATATCGGCTTCATATTAGTTTGGATATTGAGATATCAAATATCAATAAATATATTATATATTATATATACTAAATGTCCTATCAAATTCAAATTTCTAGATGATCTAGGCTAAAACTAACTAACTAACAAAAAACATATAATATAAGGTAACATCATAACATGGTAATTAACTTATAAAATTAGAAGTGCAAATAAAAATAGTAATATTAATAATATTGTATCAATATTAATAAAACCTACTAACCTTTGCACAGTCTTAAAATTCATTTCAAAGATTTTGAAACCCACACCAATAATCCTTTAAAAATTCAACATTATAATAAAACCATATGGGTTCTTCAAGAAACAAGCAACAAAAGTAGAAGAAATAACATAAAATTAACAGAAAAAACTCACATTTGTTATCTACTTGTCTTTAAGAAACCAACAAGAAACATCCCATTTCAAGAAAGGAAAAAAAGGAGGGTTAATGAAGAAAAATTATGCAGAAGCAAAAGAAGAAGAAGAAGAAAGAATAACAACAACAATAACAACAACAAGCAGCAACAAAAGTAAAAATACATTAAAATGAGATCAAACAAGAGAGAGAGGAGCCTCACACCTCACGGTCGTAGATTGAACTTGTGTGTGAGAGAGAGGTTTATTTAGTACTTTTTTTAGTAGATTGGGTTAACGGTTATGACAGGGCCTAACCCAACCAGAAAACCCAACCGATCAGATATATTAAATATCTGGAGATATTGGCCAATATATAGGATTTCAACTAATACACCAGCATTTTTTTTCCCCTCAAAACTATATATACGATATATGTTGCTGATATATATATATATATATATATATATATATATATATATATATATATATATATATATATATATATATTTTGGAAAAAGGGTTAATTTTATTCCAAAGTAAACAGTAATCGTACAACATACAATCAAAGTGGGAACTCCCACTTCAAGACCTCATAACATTTATATCAAATTCGATGTTATGAAGCAAGCCCACAAGAGGAGTAACCAGTCCCTCGAATATCCGACGGTTACGTTCCCGCCAGACATGCCACACCGAAGCAGCCAGACGAACCCTGGCAGACCGGAACCAGTCCTCCCCTCGACCCCTACTATCTCGGATCACCGTAATGATGTCCCCAGAACTCTTCCCGGAGTCACAACCTCCCAAAATTCTACTTTGCTCCTTCCATATCTGCCAAGTCAGGTCACACTCAAAGAAGATGTGGCGGACAGATTCTAGCTCCACCCCACACAACACACACTTGGGATCCGGGACCGGCACTCCAAAAGAACTCAACCGATCTCGAGTAAGCAGGCGACCCAATAGGAGCTTGTAAAGACAGAGCTGCATCTTCCTTGCCAGGCCCTTGCACCACACAAAATTGTAGTCAGGACTCTGAGGGAAAGTGCGCCTGACGAGATTGTAGCAACTCCTGAATTGGAACTCCCCAGAACCCGGGGGCGCACCAGACGGCTCCCAAATCCACCGATCTGCAGGCATGTCCGGATCAATGGTGACAGAGCTAATGATCTCTCCTAGCTCCATGGTAAAGCGATAAAGCTCCGGCCTCCACTCTCCGTCGCGAATGATCCGACTATACTTCAGTCCCCGCCTGTCCTCCTGGTGAGTATGATCCCCCTTGATGTCTAATAACGAGCTTCGATCTATCCAGGGATCACGCCAGAGGTCCGTTCCAGACCCATCCTTCATGACCTTCCTGATAGCAGACTTGAGAATCCCCCTGTGTCTCAGGACAGTCTTGAACGTGACGGAATGGTTGTTGTCAGTAGTACACGTCCAAAAGTTGTCCTGCTTCACATATCTGCTATGCATCCAGGTAGTCTAAAGAGACCCCCCATTTAAGAATTTCCATGCCAGCTTCAGCGCGAAGGCCTCCCGAATCTCCAGCAGAGGCCGAATCCCCACTCCTCCCTCCTTCCTGGGACGACAGAGCTGATCCCAGAAGATCGCATGCATACCCCCTCTCCAAATAAAATCTGCACAAATCCGTTCCACTTTCCTAACAGTAGCGATAGGAAGGAAGATGGATTGTAGCCAGAAATGAGAAACAGCTGTAATCACTGACCGAACCAGCTCAATACGACCGCCAAAAGACAATCCCGAGGCTTGCCAACCTTCCACTCTCCTCTGGACGAACTCCACCAAACTATGGCAGTCATGATCCCGCGCATAGTTGACCGTGAGGGGTACGCCTAAATAGCGCACCGGAAGATCACTCCTCTCGATACCCAGCACGTAAGCCCGCTCCTCCTTCTGGGGACATGAGGAGCTGAAGTACACCCGGCTCTTCTCCCTGTTCAGCTGAAGTCCCGATAAAGAATGCAGCTCTCCCATAATCTCTGCAAGCGTCTACTTACCCTCCATCGAAGGCCAGATAAACACCAAGAGATCATCAGCATAAATGAGGTGAGTGACAGGGGGATCCACCCTCCGGAACAGTGGGACCAGCCTCCCTCGATGTGCAGCTAAGTCCATCAGGCAAGTGAAGTATTCCATAACAATCGTGAACAGGTAAGGGGACAGGGGGTCGCCTTGCCGAAGCCCACGATTACTCTGGAAATACCCATAGGAGATGCCCTGAATAAGGACCGAGAAAGTGGGGGACGTAATGCACTCCCGTATTAGGCCAACCCAATGATCCCCAAAGCCCATGGCAGTCATCAGATGGCAAAGAAAGTCATGGTTGCACGCAAGCCTTCTCTCCTCCAGGTTTGTTAAAACCTCTCACCATCTCATGAGCCAAGAGGCTGTGCTCAGCAATCGATCTTCCCTTGATAAAAGCAGCCTGGTTCGGGGAGACAAAGCCCTGCATGATCCCCTCCATACACCGGCACATAAGGTGCGTAATTATCTTATAAAGATAATTACAGCACGCAATAGGTCTGAAGTCCGCCAGCGCTGTTGCTCCCTCCTTCTTAGGCACCAAGGTCAGGAAGGTATGATTTAGCTCCTTAAGCAGCTTTTCATTGGTGAAGAATTCCTATACCACCTCCAAGACCTGGTGCTTCAGAGTATCCCAGTGGCGTTTGTAGAAACCACTGCTAAAACCATCCGGGCCTGGAGCCTTGTTAGGATCTGCCAGCTTGACAATAGCTTCCACCTCCTCCAAAGTAACGGGAGCAAGAAGAATACTATTCCCGTTCGGAGTCACCAATCTCTTCGTAATGATCTCTGGGAACACAGACAAGTAGTCAGTCTGGAAATACAACTCAGAGTAGTACCTGACCGCCTCGCCCTGAATCGCAGCCGGCTCCCCCACAAGATTGCCATCCACATCCAGAAGCCGGGAGATGTGATTCCTATACTGCCTGGTCCGGATAACATCATAGAAGAACTTGGAGCACTGGTCGCCGTCCTTGAGCCAGGAGCATTTGGCACGCTGAGCCGTGCTGATCTCCTTCTGCAGCCGCAAGAGGCTGACATCTTCGATCAGCTCCTTCTCTCTAGCCGCCAAGTCCCCATTGAGCATGTCAGCCTGTATATCTTCCTAGATGGCTCGCAATTCCCCCTCCTTATCTTCTAAGGAAGTCTTCGGCAACCCCTTCACCCAACTTCGAAGAGCCTGCTTCGTGGCCTTGAGACGACGGACCAATCGGAACTGGGCCGTGCCCTGCTGACCACTATCAAGCCCCTCTGTGACAGCCTCCAGATAGCCCTCAGAGAGGTACCAACTGTTGTTGTACCTAAAAGGACGGGCCTTGCCAGGAGTCCGACAAGTGAATCCAACCCGGATGGGGGAATGGTCACTCGTCCCAGAAGCCAAACCCTCCGCCGAAGAGTTAGGGAAATGGCGGAACCATTCCCCATAGCTCGATCAAGCTGGCATGCAACCCTATTCCGAATAGCTTTGTTATGCCAAGTCCAGATGAAGCCCGAGCGAGCTAGCCCCTGGAGCCCTGCCTGGAGGAGGCACCTCTGAAAATCATAAAGGATAGGATCAGGAACTGGTCGACCTCCCACCTTCTCTCCACGGTGAAGAAGGGCATTGAAGTCCCCAATCAGCAGGAGAGGAAGAGACGCCGAATCAGCTGCAGCAGCAACCCGGGAAATATTACTCCAAAGGGAGTCCCTCCTCCGTCTATCGTTGTGGCCTTAGACGGCCCCCAATAAAAACCGGAAGCCACCCTTGCTGGAGAATGAAATAGCAATCAACTGCTCCGTCATCACAAGCAAATCTCCATCCCAGCTTTTCAAGTTCCATCGAACCCAGATTCTGGCCATGTCACACAGATCCAGGTTATGTAGTTGGGCCAATGAGCTGGGGTCCGACGGGCAAGAGTCTTTTCACCCTTAATCTTCGTTTCCAACAGAATAGAGATGTCGCATTTCTCTCTGTGCAGCACCCCACAGATCTCTCTCCACCTTCCAAGCGAACACGCCCCCCTCATATTCCAGGCTATAATAGCCATTAATTTAATTTGAGGAAGGGTCCCCTGACAAAACACCCGGATCAGCACCTGGGGAAGGTGCCACATCCGTCGCTAAAAGATCCTCCTCCATCCCAGACGGGGCGGACTGCTGTGGAATGGCATGAGAGAGAACCAAAGCCCAGGACGGATTGTCAACACAAACTGCCTCCTCTCTGTCAGAAGCATGTATTCCCTCCCTGGGAGAACTGTCACTCAGCAGTCCGACAGCACGTATCTTCCTGCAGTAAACCTGACCCTCGGCCGAACCTCCACCCCCTCGCACCACGATCCCCGACGCCGCCATGCCTCTCGTCACAATACTACTCAGTCCCTGGGGAGTGGGCAACGCCCCGCTCGTGGAAGCCAGCTGGGTAGACACAACGAGCCTCATCCCGCCCTCACTCACCGGAGGCGTAACCTCGCCCACCAAGTCCTCCTCTCCACTATCAACTCTAATATCCATATCACAGGGAGAGTCTGGAGTCGCACCCTGTGGGATAGAAGGCTCCACATGATGTACGGCCGCCGAACATGCACTGGCCAGGTGTCCGAAGTAAGAACACCGGGAACAGGTAGGGGGAACCCATTCATATTCTACCTTCTGGGTAAGCACCTCTCCAGACGGAATTTCGTACTCCAGCACCGCCGGTAACTCCCTCCCAGCACAGATCTCCACAAAAATCCTGGCATACATCAATCTCGACCGAAAAGCAGTGGCTTCATCAGCCTTGATCGGTGTGCCCACCAAGCTCGCCAGACGCATCAGCAAAGGAATACTCCAAAACCGAACAGGGAACTCCGGAAAGCGAATCCATACAGGGATGGCATTCAGAACTTCCCGTTCACAGCGGAGCTCCGGAGTCCATTCCTTAAGGATGATTAACCGTCCGTCAAACGTCCAAGGGCCGCCTTGAAGGATCCTAGCGACATCCTCCGCGAGACCGAACTTCACATAGTAGAAGCCGTTCTCGCGGGCAAAGAACTCCATGCTCCCCTTAGGTTGCCAGACCCGCACCGCGTACCCCCGAATCTGTCCGTGGACAGGCTTCTTGCCTAGGACATAGAGTACAAGTGTGTTCTCCCAGAAAGCTGACACCTTCTCGATCTCCTCCGTAGGAAACGAGGCCCGGAAACCCCTCCCCGCCTTGATTGGCGGAACATACTCCATCGATGTGGGGCTTTTCGGCCCCACAGGTTTGCAAATCTCTGCCCATGACCGTCCAGCCGGCCGAGTAGTCGCCCCTTGTGGCCTGGGGGCAACCGCCGGACTAGGTGGAACAGATCCCATAGCACCGTGATCCACCACCTTACCCTTCCCTTTGTCAGCCGCAGACGCCTTTGGCCGCCATCCCACCGATCTCCCCGCTGACCCCACCGGACCACGAGCCAAGGGCCTCGCCCCTGATCCGCTCTGACGCCCATCAACCCGGTTTCGATCCCGAACACGACCCTGAACCCCTCCTGCCTTCCCTCCTGTCTTCGCCGCTCGGCGCCGAGTGACCGTCGTCCAACCTCCTACATCTGTCTGATTCCCCTGGGGATTAGGGCACGCTCCAAATTTGAAAGCCGGGTCCGCTCCCCTCCCGATAGGAGTGTTCTCCGAATTCGCCACCCGAGGGGGGTCACCCGACCCCCTCGGCATTTGATCTGCCCCCCCCCCCTCCACCCGAGGGGGCGCCACCGCCGCCGATCCGCCTGGGGGGTCCGGCCGACCCCTCACCATGCACGTCCGCCCCTCCACCACTGCCATGGGGGCGCCCCCACCCTCGCCCTGCCCGGGGGGGGCCGCCCCCCCCCCCCCCCCCCCCCCCCCCCCCTCCTGCGATCCAGCGTATATATATATCGTATATATAGTATATATATTTCCCCTCAAAACTATATATACAATATATGTAGCTGATATATATATATATATATATATATATATATATATATATATATATATATATATATATATATATGTTTGAGCCTCAAACTAAGTCAGGGAAAGGTAAAAAGTCAACAACTGTTCTCAAATGAATGTGCCACTCTATTCCATCGACAGCCTAAAACTGAGAAGCAACAACTCATTTGAATTTAAAATGTTAGCTAGCAGATCATGAGAGGCATTTAGTTTAGACTAATCCCCCATCCTTGAATCAGTCCAGAAATAGACATTGCTCATATACACCCCACTCTCTTCAAACCACATTGGAAGCCTGTAGCAACCCCAAAAGGAAGAAAAGCCTTCTGATGATGTTTGCTAGAAAATCAGAGCGTCTCCTAAAACTTCCCTCCTAGTTTGTATGAACCAGGATAAATTCTGTATATTCAGAGTTCTCCATAGCCATCTTCCTAGTACGGCTATATTTGATTCCTTAAATTTAGCAATGCAGACCACTTTCCTCCACCTTAGAGTCTTAGACTTGCACCCGACACGATTGTTACTGAAGTTCTTCTCCTAATGGCTAACCCAATTGGAATAGGAAAAAAAATGGCATAAGATAATCTGGAATGGAAGAAAGTACTACATTGGAGAAAATCGACATACCTCCCCTAAAACACCTCCCTTCTTAATTAGTTAACCTTCTTGTCGGTTGTTTACCTAACATAAATTAACTGTTTGTCACTTACCCTAGTTTCTTTGGCTGTCAAGAGATACCCAGGTATGGTGAAGGAAATTCTCCCTTATATTAGTAAAGCATGCAATCTGCTCATTTAGTTTCTGCAACTATTTCTGAAAGTGAATAGATGTGTGCGACTCCCTCGAACATGCACAATACAATCTTCAAGTAAGGCAGCATCATCTGCATATCACAGATCTAAACTTCTTCATCCAACTTCCTCCCACCACTAGCATTTCTAGCAAGTGAAGTAAGCTGTCCTAGTGAATACCTTTAACACAAGTTTTCTCCCTATTCTCCATTCACCATTGCAGTTGTCATCCCAGTAAGCAAGCCTCTCAATCCACCAAATCCATTTGTTCCCTATAGCACTTGCATTAACCCAAATCAACCTTATCCTAAGTCTATTGGTTGTCTTGTTTTAACAAACCCATCCATAGCTAGATTCTGAATCCCCCTATAATAGACCAAATTTCTCTCCTTGATCAATATCACATCCAGATTCATACAAAACATAAAATTCCTAACTTCCCTCCTTATTTCATTCCCAACTACGATAATTCCAGCAACCAATCTTTCCACTGAAAAGAGGCATGGCCCAATCTGCCTCAAGATACCTATGCTGGAAATAACCCCTTCCAACTTCCAGAGAACTTCCTAACTCCACAATTTGCTTTAGCATCGATCAAATTCTCCTTCAGAAAAGGAAATAGAAAGAACCGAATCAAAATAAATCCCTAAGACATGCCACAGTATCAATCTCACATTCTTGGACCCCTTTTCGATTCATTCCGTTATTGTGCACTACAAGCGCATTCTAATTTCTCATCCTCATCTTTGAACAGGATGGTAATCAGCTGATGCAGTTGCTAACTTATGAAGCAGTGGAAGCTGCAATCATGCAGAGGGTGGAGGCAAAGGCCAAAATCTACGGCCAGGAGGTGACTGTTGGTTCCCATCAAGATCAACCCTAAATTGGTAGCAGATCTATATGGAAAGTGGATCATGCCACTGACAAAGGAAGTTCAAGTTCAATACTTGCTAAGACGGCTGGACTGAAATTCTGATGCACCTGCAGAATCCAAGCATATATACAACACCTATTTGAATTCAAATGAGAAAGTGAATCATGGCACAATATTTGCTGGCATATGAGAAAGCAGTAATTCAAATATATTTATAGTCTGGTAAATAAATCAGAACAACTGGTTTTGAAGATTTCTTACTAACTGTAGAATGAGAATAATAGGTTAATTTTATTATGAAGAGGGATTACATATATATAGGAGAGTCTAGCTCCTCTCTTTACTCTCTTTTCTAATGTGGGACTAAAGCCCACTATTACTAATACTTAACAACCTCCCTCAAGCTGGTGCATATATATCAATCATGTGCAGCTTGTTACACAGAAAATGAACCCGAGTACCCAACAGAGACTTTGTGAAGATATCAGCTATTTGATAACCGGTTCTCACATGACGAAACTTTATTGCTCCCTTCTTATACTCATCGCATACAAAGTGGATTTCTATTTCTATGTGCTTCGTCCTTTCATGGAATACATGATTAGTAGCAATATGAATAGCGGACTGGTTATCACATCACATGTCTGCTGCTCTAGATCCTGCTTCTTCTCCTAATTCTTGTAGTTTATGTTTCAGATATAGCACTTCTGCTGTGCCATAAGCAATAGCTCGATATTCTGCTTCGGAACTTGATCGTACAATCACACTCTGCTTCTTGCTTTTCCACGAGACCAAGTTTCTGCCAATAAATACAGAATAACCGGATGTAGATCGTCTATCCGTTAGACTTGCACCCCAGTCAGCATCAGGGAAGCCCTCAACATTCGTATGTCCCTGATTTTCCATGCGAATTCCTTTTCCAGGATTCTGAACTAGATAATGTAGAATTCTGAGAACTGCCTATCAATGTGGAATTCGTGGAGAAGACATAAATCTACTCGCAACACTAACAACAAATAAAATATCTGGATGAGTCATAACGGCCAAGTAGTTGAGCTTTTCCACTACTCGACGGTACTGATCTGGATTAGTCATCAGTGTCCCCTCGTCAGGAAGTAACTTTTCTCCTGGGTCCATTGGCGACGTTGCTCCCTTGGCTTGCATCATTCTAGCATCATTTAGTATGTCCAATACATACTTTCTCTGGGATATGACAATGTGCTTCTTTTCCCTTATTACTTCAACACCCAAGAAGTAGCTCAACACTCCCATATCCTTGGTCTGAAATTGCTCTCCCAGAAACTTTTTTACTCCTGCAATGTCCTGGCAATCGTCCCCCGTGATGACAATGTCGTCAACATATACACCAAGCAGTATCCTTCCAGCTGATGTTTGTCGGTAGAATACCGAATGATCCTTCTTTGATTGACATATGCCAAACTGAGTAACAACATTTGTGAATCGACCAAACAACGTCTGTAGTGATTGTTTGAGACCGTATAGGGCCTTCTTCATGTTGAACTTTACCCTCCCTTGCAACGAACCCGGGAGGTTGCACTACATATACTTCTTTGTCAAGATTCCTGTGTAAGAATGCATTCTTGATATCCAGTTGAAGTAATGGCCAGTCATAGCGGACAGCTAAGGCCAATAGTATGCGAACATAAGTCATTATGGCAACCAGAGAGAATGTCTCAAAGTAATCCTCACATATGTCTGAGAATATCCTTTAGCCACAAGACGAGCTTTTAGACGATCAAGAGTTCCATCAGGTTTCACTTTGATCGTGAACAACCATTTACAATCGACTGCTTGTTTTCCAGGTGACAAATTGACCAAATCCCAAGTATAGTTTTCTCGAAGAGCGTTCATTTACTCTTTCCGCCAACCGGGATGTCGGAGACCCTCTTCAGCAGTATTGGGAATTGGAATTCCATCAATAGTGGCTATGAGGGACTGAGTGTGGCTTGCTAGGCCTTTAAAGTTGCTAACATACAAGGGATGATCACGACAGGCACGACGAGGATGAGCTGGTGGAGAAGTTGGAGGCGATTTAGAGGAGCTTGAGGAGGATTATCCATGAGTGCTAGACGAGGATGATGAGTCAGTAACCGTAGGCACTATCTATGAGGCGGGATCAGGCGACGTCGGTGCTAACTGAACTGGTGTCTGTGGTTCGTCTGACCGGGACGACGTCGGTGCTGACAGAACTAGTGTATGTGGATCGTCTGACCGGGAGACAGACTCGGTAGAGGAGGGCACTCGTACAGGAGACTGGTGCGTTTGAACGGGAAACAACAAAAAAATTCTCGTATGAATAAACATGGGAAACCGGACTTTCAGTTTGTGGGAGTGGATGAAACTCTGTTTCAATGAAGGCAACATCCCGAGAGAAAAAATATTGTTTTAAGATAAAAAAACACCGGTACCCTTTCTGATCCTTAGGATGTAGTGCATTGTCCCGCAAAGTCAATCGGTGGAATCGAAACGCCGACGGCGTTCGGACTTAGCCTTGCAACGGATGCTCGAAGGCTCGCTCGGTCGAGGCGACTCCTCGCTCAAGTGGGGTAGTTTCGGTGAACTTGTCTCATCTTAGCCTTCACATAATAACTCGCAATGATTTCAACTTGCACAAGTAGGCTAATATAAAAGCTACGAACGCACATAGCTAAGGGAATAATCCCGACCCGTCGGAATGTCTTAGAACATGAAAAATGGTCCCACGGTCTTCATAGAAGTCGGCTCAGCGTGCTTTCAAATGACACTCGATCCTTCGATCCCGTGGCTTAGGAGAAGGACGTTGGCTTAAGTTGTTAAGTTGCCCCGACACTTGAAATAGCCTAAATCATAGGTGTCGCCTGTGTGAATGCTTGGTAAAGCATGCACGGTCCCGTCGTTTTGACCCAACACTTGAATTTGCCTAAGTCATAGACGTCACCGCATGAATGCTTAATAAAGCATGCACGGTTCTGTCCCGCAAGGCTTGGCATAGCCTTCATACGTCCCGCAAGTTAAGTCATCTTGTACGGCCGTTGGCTTAAGTCTAGGCATGAACTTGGTTGTTCAAGTCGACCCCGTGCATAGAACGTTCTCTCGATGCGGAGCTCGGCGTAGCCTTCGCTCGTCGAGTCGTTGCTCGAATAAGTAGACAAGTGTTGTGCTGGGCTATCGAAGCCAATTCTAGCACTGTCTCGCTCTATCTGCGGTTGTCAAATCGCGTAGTCCCTTGAGAACAAGGCTCGTCGTGTAAAGTATATGACTTGAGCGTTAGCGTCGCCTAGAGAACCGGGTCTGTCTAAGGCACGTGCTACGGTCGGTTTAGTGAAAAGCTTTCCACGAACAAAGGAAGTCCACGCGACTGGTTGTCGCCGAGATCGGTCCCGCTACTTGGGAGTCTCGTTAACTCTTGATATATCCTGCACACGAGATCGGTCCCGCGGCTTGGGAGTCTCGCTAAGTCTTGATAAGTCCCGCACACGAGATCGGACCCGCGGCTTGGGAGTCTCGTTAAGTCTCGATAGAAAAGAAGGAAAGCATGGTAATGTTAAGGAAGGATTTGATAGATCGAGTTGAGTATGCATGGTCATTGGACAACTTGTCGACAAGGTATAGTCTTCTCGAATGATTGCCGGGACGCCGGGATCATTCATCCCGGGAGAAGCGAGTTGCGGCTCAAAGTAGGATGCTGGATAACCGCATGGGAGACTTCGGCGCCTCCGGGCTAGATACCCGTGTAGGGACGAGCCGATATCCCATAAGCCAGTCCAAGATAGCTTGACATTGCTAGTGACCACTCATGTAGTTGTGTCGACAATAGCGGCACACCGCGTGTATGCCTTTGGATTGGGTTTAGAACTGGAATCATGTCTAGTTGGTAATACAATGTCTGGACCTAAGATTGGGCTGCAGCATAGGCACCGTGCTTAGCACGATACTTGGCGTCGGGATGTCCATGAGATCGATACTAGGTTTGGCAAGTCTTGTCTAAGTTGATTCATGAGTCGAATAGAAAGACCGCTAGGCAGTAGCATGGATAAAGTCTTTATAAGTTGTGAGGCGCGGCCTCAATCTTGAAGCATATACAAGTTTAAGCAAGGTCTTAAGGTACAAATCAAGTCTAGCGGCACGACCTGCACGAGTCGTCCCCTTGACGTCGTTGGCACGAGAATAGTCTTGAGGCACTTGAGTTCAAGTAAAGGTCTTGGCACGGCCGAGTCCGTGTAAGTGGTTCTCGGCGAAGCATTGTCTCGAATATGTTGAAGTCCCGAATAGAGTATGGCACGACCCTGCCGTCCCGAGTTCAAGTTTGGTCAAGTACATGCCCGATGAGGTACTGCCTCGATCGAAATACACGTTGGTATTGTAGCACGACCATGTCGTTGCACGTCGAGTTGGTTAGACGTCAAGTCTTAAAACTGATCCTAAGGCAAGACTAGAAAGACAATCGAAAGGGTTTAAGCTGCACAAAGTAAATAAACGTGTCGGTTTTGTATGGGTGGGCGAGGAGCTCACTCCACCAGTACAGTCGAGCACTGATACCTATACAGTGTTCATGTGCAGGCACAGGTAGAAGCTCGTGGCGCGAAGCTCGCTTGGATGCGTCGAGGCACGGAGTTCCTTGGCGATTCGAAGCGTGTGGCCGTATTGATTCAAGACTTATACAGGACATAATGTATGGACATCGCCTTTCGAAGCTTCCGCTGACATCAAGCATTGTATCGAGAGATGAGAGAGAGCAGAGTGACTTGTAAATGAGAGAAAAGTGAGCACGAGAGACTTGTAATTTGGCCTTGCGCCCACAAATGTAATCTTGTATTCAATATCAATGAAAGAGTTTCTTTGAATGACTTGTGTTCATGTGTGCTTGTTCTAAATTTCTGCTGCGTATTCAATGTATCTGCATGAGACTTCTGTGCGACGACCCCGTCGCCGCCGCAGTAATCGGCCGTTATGGAAACTGCCTTGCACGAGCGCAATCTAAGCTCGTACGGCATCACGCCTTAGCGAGGACAATCGCTCCTATGGGAGGGGGCATGACATAAATGGTATCAGAGCACGGCTTTACGTCCTTGGACTTCACTTCGATTTCTCAGTTTTGAAAGCTCGTCGTTGGAAAATAAGTGTCCGCTCTCTCTCGATTGTCCCTCGGCTTGTCCATACAATAAGTCTAAATATTTTCAAAAGCTAGTTCAAACGTTCAATCGAACTCATCGATAGGCAATGGCCTTTGTGCCGAACGGTGTCTACTTGACTCGATAGAAAACACATGCTAAGTTAACATGTCGCGTGCGTACCTAACTAGTCCTACGTCGACCTTAGCAAGTGAGCGTGCAAAACTCGAAGTATGGTCCAAACGGGATGGTATGCGGCACAACTTAGTTCGAGTGTCACGCACCTCGACCCTTTGGGTGCAAACGAGTCGCGAGCAATATTTGTTTTCCATAAATAAATTCACTTTATTTATTGTGTTTCTGGAAAAATTACAACTATAGGAATCTGATCTAGAAGACGATCACTTTATCCCTTGGACGATGCGATGAAGAAAACTCGAACTTCGAAGAACTTGGACAGCAACTGGGCAATCTCTCTGTTCTCTCTGATTTGAATGTTGTCTCTGATGAAGATGAAGAAACTCTCTTTTATAGAGTTCTGGATAACTGTTCTGAAGCATACGCTCAGTCAGTTACTTGACGTGTGCATAACTGCAGGGACGCGTGGCAAATTCTGCTGGAGACACATTAGAGTGCGGTTGAAAGTAGTAGAATATATTTAGGAGAGATTGATGGCATGGATGCCACGTTGCATAACTTCTGAATAAGTGGATAACTGAGTACAGGACACGTGAGAACGTGTGTTGACTGTATGTTTGAAGTCATCTTGAATGTATTTGCTGTGATACGCTGTCTTTGTTGAAGAGGAGTCATACGCTATCTTTTGAAGACATATGTCTTGCATATGCTGACTTGGATAGTATAGAGTCATATAAAGCTGATACGCTCACTTTATTAACAAGGAGTCGTATGGAGTCCATACGCTCACTTGATTAATAAGGAGTCGTATGGAGTCCATACGCTCACTTGATTGACAAGGAGTCATATGGAGTACATACGCTCACTTGGTTGACAAGGAGTCATATGGAGTCCATACGCTCACTTGATTGACAAGGAGTTGTATGGAGTCCATACGCTCACTTGATTGATAAGGAGTCGTATGGAGTCCATACGCTCACTTGATTGACAAGGAGTCGTATGTAGTCCATACGCTCACTTGGTTGGCAAGGAGTCGTATGAAATCCATACGCTCACTTGATTGACAAGGAGTTGTAAGCATTGAGGGAGTAGACACGTGGCTGTCCTCAATCTTCTCAAATACGCCATATCTTCTCATAACTGACAAATATCTCTCGAGCGTCGTGTTGCAGATATGATGGCTGACAGACTGTCAGAAATGACAGTAATAATGGCTGTGCATTTATGATGGCTGATGAGCTGTCCTCGTAAGAGACAAAATCAATTCTCGAAAACCCATACGACGGTTAATCTTCATAGGGCAGGGCTTTGGCTGAGCGTATGGCCTTGAGCGTATGGCTTTGGCTGAGCGTATGGCCTTGAGCGTATGGCTTTGGCTGAGTCTTATGTCAGCGTGTCATAATTTTTTCACACCCTACAAGACCCCCTTCAAAGTTTTCGAACTTTATAATTTTTGAAAGTTCGAAATTACTTTGAACTCAAAGTGGGAATAAGTCTTGACACACTGGCACGAGTTTGTTATTTCCTCGATATCAGTGCATATCTCTAGGGATTCTGCATTTGAAAACGGCTGCCGTTTGGGCTTCTCTTTCTTCTATAAATAGGCCTTTAAGAACTTAATTCATTTCTTTACTTTTGCTTTCGTCTTCGAGAGAGAGAATCCAGAGCTCAAGCCTTCTTCTTCTCCAACCAATACTCACTTGTAATCAGTATTTTAATTTTGATTGAGAAAATGAGCACTTTGACCTGATTTCGATTTTGTGTATGATGTTTTTGTAGAAAATATGTTCAGAGGTAAATAATACATGACATATTTCAATAGAATAAAATATACAAATGAATTTTGTAATTTCATCAGATGATATTAAACCAAAGATAATTTTAGTTTAATACTGATTAGAGAAAACAGAATTCAGATATAAAGATATCTTTGGACTCTATTTTCAATGATCTTTGAACTCGGAAATCAAAAGACTAGATATCATTTTCATAGAATAGAAAATATGATACTGAGATAGAAAATTCAGAGGTAATATGGACGTGATTTTCTATACGAGATCTTTATTAAATCCACTGGGGATCTAATAAGATAGAATATCAAATTCTCTGGGAAGATGATACGTGGCAGAATATCTATCTAGGAGAGATTGATGGCATGGATGCCACGTTGCATAACTTCTGAATAAGTGGGTAACTGAGTACAGGACACGTGAGAACGTGTGTTGACTGTATGTTTGAAGTCATCTTGAATGTATTTGCTGTGATACGCTGTCTTTGTTAAAGAGGAGTCATACGCTATCTTTTGAAGACATATGTCTTGCATATGCTGACTTGGATAGTATAGAGTCATATAAAGCTGATACGCTCACTTTATTATCAAGTGAGCGTATGGACTCCATAGGACTCCTTGTCAATCAAGTGAGCGTATGGACTCCATACGACTCCTTGTCAACCAAGTGAGCGTATGGACTCCATACGACTCCTTGTCAATCAAGTGAGCGTATGGACTCCATACGACTCCTTATTAATCAAGTGAGCGTATGGACTCCATACGACTCCTTGTTAATAAAGTGAGTGTATCAGCTTTATATGACTCTATACTATCCAAGTCAGCATATGCAAGACATATGTCTTCAAAAGATAGCGTATGACTCCTCTTCAACAAAGACAGCGTATCACAGCAAATACATTCAAGATGACTTCAAACATACAGTCAACACACGTTCTCACGTGTCCTGTACTCAGTTACCCACTTATTCAGAAGTTATGCAACGTGGCATCCATGCCATCAATCTCTCCTAGATATATTCTACTACTTTCAACCGCACTCTAATGTGTCTCCATCAGAATTCGCCATGCGTCCCTGCAGTTATGCACACGTCAAGTAACTGACTAAGCGTATGCTTCAGAACAGTTATCCAGAACTCTATAAAAGAGAGTTTCTTTATCTTCATCAGAGACTACATTCAATTCAGAGAGAACAGAGAGATTGTCCAGTTGCTGTCCAAGTTCTTTGAAGTTCGAGTTTTCTTCATCGCATCGTCCAAGGAATAAAGTGATCGTCTTCTAGATCAGATTCCTATAGTTGTAATTTTCCCAGAAACACAATAAATAAAGTGAATTTATTTATGGAAAACACATTCCTCTAATTCCAAGCACGCTCATCTATATCGCATCGACGATATCATCGTTCGATAGCATCCCTATCGATAGTCATCCTACTTACTCAATCAAGTTCAACCCGTTTTATGCTCGCAACATTATGAATCTCGCACTCGACTTTTCTAAGGTTGACGCAACTTGATGTATATGTCCAGCCCGACTTAGCCAACCGTGCTTACGCAAACCATCTTTTTTGTTTCTTGTCAAAAACTGTTTCTCCTATGTCTTGTAAATTATTTAGATTTATTGTATGGACATCCGTAGGACATTCGAGAGAGTACGTACCAACGATATCAACTTTGCGGAAGCAACGATTCAGAGTTAAAAAACGGAGTTAAAGAATTCAATCAGAAATCCAAGGACGTAAAGCCGTGCTCTGATACCATTATGTCACGCCCCGCTCCCGTAGGAGCGATCGTCCTCGCTAAGGCATGACGAGCCTAGATTTGCGCTCGTGCAAGGCGGGTTCTATAACGGTCGATTTTAGCGGCTGCGACGGAATCGTCACACAGAAGTCCCAAGCAAAGACATTGATCATGCAGCAGAAATTTAGAACAAACACAAGTTATACAAAGAAGCTCTTTATTGATATTAAAACAACGGTTACATTGGGGACACAAGGCCAAGATTACAAACACTCAAGCTCACTCTTCTCACTTTACAAGTCACTCTGCTCTCTCTCATCTCACGATTACAATGCTTGAGCCAGCGAAAGCTTCGGAAGGCGATGTCCATACATTATGTCCCGTATAAGTCTGCTCCATGCAGCCGTACGCTTCGAATCGCCAAGGAACTCTGTGCCTCAACGCATCCAAGCGAGCTCCGTGCCATGAGCTTCTACCTGCACCTGCACATAAAAACTATGTGGGTGTCAGTACTCAACTGTACTGGTGGAATGAGCTCCTCGCCCACCCAAACAAAACCGACACGTTTGATTTACTTTGTGCAACATAGTCCCTTCTTATCAATTGTCTTTCTACTCTTGCCTTAGGATCAGTTTTATGACCGACGCCTTAGCCTATTCTGTGTCGCTAGACCATCTCGTGCTCGCAACATCAATGTTAACTCAACAATGTTAACCTATCAAGTCGTGCTTGCCTTTTGTCCCAAAATCATAGACGCAACTACACGATCTCTATTTTTGTGTGACCGTTCTACCTCCTTCATTATGCCGTGCCTCGCCACTCAATGTGACTTAACCATGTCGCCGTCTCGCGGCCCTTTGCTACTAAATCATCAACTGACCCAATCAAGACTTGTGGGTTAAGTGTCACTCGACCAACTTTGTCTTGCAGCGTTTCCTGACTTAAACTCAAGACAACTTACATCCAAACTATGCAACTTATATGCCGACAACTCAAGACTCGATGCCACATCTCGTACCGAAGTACGGTGTCTACGTTACCACCAAATCTTAGGCCCAACATTGTGTTCCAATCATACACACATTCAAATAGACTAAATGCAAAGGCACACAGGCGAATTTGCCGTCCGTGCCGACCCACCTATATGAACTTTAGTCACTAGCATCACAAGCTATACATGGACATATAGCTTTGTTATTCGAAATACCTTTCAGTACAAGGTAGCGATCCCCGCTGAAAGTCCCCGACTAACTTGAACGGGAGCGTACTCCCAGCTCGGCTATACCCTGTTTCCTCCTAGGCCGAGTCGGTCCCATGGCCCAAGGTTGCCGCTCGAGGAAAGCTTCGCCCTTGTCGACAAGTTGTCCAATGACCATGCAAGACTCGACACAAACTAACGTCTCACACAGTCATTCCTCATCCAATGTTACCATCTCTTTCAAAATCAAGTTTAAGACTTCTATCCTTGAGACCCTCGACGACCCAAGATCGCGAGCATTTTTTCCTTATTACCCTATCATTTTATTCAACTCATGAACGCCTATTTGATAGTCCTTTCTTAAAACTCACTTTGAATTAATTATGGTCCTTGCCTTAAACACTAAGTCCATGCATCGTGCCTTAAGACAATCGTGCTCTACGCGACACTCATGTCCAAGTCGACGGGCCTTCAGATCGTAGGACTACATAACTTTGACAAACCGCGAAAGAACGGGACGATACTTGTAATGTCTTAGGTCGACCGGTATAACTTTGCCTAACTTAACTTCGCAACAACTTAACGAGCAAAGGGTGCGTCAAGCTTTGCCTTAACGGATCGTGTCGTGCACGCATCCAACTTGAATGACCAAGTCACTCGGGTGCCTAGACTTAGGTCACAAGCCGCTCAATGCAACTTAACTCATGGGCAAGCCAAGGCTATGCCAAGCCTTAGACGACGGGACCGTGCATGCTTTATGAAGCATTCATGCGGACGACGCCTATGACTTAGGCTACGATCATAACTTCGCCTACTCAACCAACTTTCCTTCTTCCAAGCCACGGGACGAAGGATCGAGTGTCATTTTTAAAGTACGCCGTGCACCAACTCTAAGACGACCGTTGGACCTTTCCATATTCTAACTCAATTCGACCCGTCGGGATTATTCCCTTTAGCTGTGTGAATTCGTCTCTTTTATTATCAAGCCTACTTGTGCAAGTTGAAAACATGTAATTTATTATGTGAAGGCTAAGATGAGGCATGTTCACCGAAACTACCCCACCTGAGCGAGCGATCGCCTCGACCGAGCGATGTCTTCGAGCAGCCGTTGCAAGGCTAAGTCCGAACGCCGTCGGCGTTTCGATTCCTCCGATTGACTGAGCAGGACGGAGCACTACACTGGGTGAGAAAGGATGGTCACTGGATGTGATGGGTCCTGGGAGAGACTCCAATCGAGATCAGCAATGCCATTCGACAACACATGAGCCTGGATGATGTGACGAAACTCTGAGTCGTGGTAGCTCTGATGGCGTTGCGCAGAGAGAACAACAGAGTCATCAAATCGCTGATAAAATCTTGGGTCAAAATTCGGAGCAGGGGATGGAGTAGGAGCTGGAGCTGGAGCATCAGGAGGAGCCTCAACGTCAGCATCTGGAGCAGGTTGAGCTCCAGGAGGCAGAGGTGGAGTAGGGTATCGACGAAATATGCTGAGCTCTATGGCTGTGGAGGAGTAGGCACAGGTTTGAAGATCAATTTCAAACCTTCGAAAGATGGAGGCCAAGTGCATGAGATAGACCAGGTTGCGTCCTGCATTTTTGCAGTTCAGCATCCAGGCCATCATGGTCTTGGGGATAGAAAAAGAAATGCCAAAGTGGATATGATACATGGCGGACAGCTCCAAGAAAATGATCTCATCAGATGATCCCTTCTTTGGAAGAAGAACTGAGAAAATAAATCTATGTAGTTTATAGAAGTTTGGTTGAGATCTTTGGAAAAGACTCTTCTAGGAACAGGTCTTGGATGGCAAAGCAGTTCTTTGAAGGAGTCGAGAGTGACACCTTCAGGGAATTGGATATGATGGATATCCACTAGTGCTTCACCCACATCAGGAACATGGAAATATTCGCTGATGTCGGTGGCGCTGAACTCTAATTCTTGCCCAGCAACGCAAGAATAGAAGTTTCTGTTTGGTTTTACCTGCAAGTAGCAGTAAAACATACGAACAGCATTGTCGTAGATGTTCTCGACTACTTCGAAGAAGTCACGATAGCCGAGATGGTCAAATGTGAGAGCGTATTCAGAAAATATAGTAAAGTTTATGCAAGCTCCAGCACATATTCTACGACCAGAAAATGAATCAAACCAAAGGTCTAAAAATTCTTTGTCAGGGAATAAACTAGAGTCAAAGTCATCATAACCTATGGGTCTAGCAGGACTGAAAATACTAGTGGGGACGTAATCAGACGAGGAAGATCCTGCTTGTGAGGGATCAACCTATCTTCTCTGACGCTTGGGAGCCATAGATGAGAGGAAAGAAAAATGAAGTACCTTAGATAGGAGGAAGAAGATGAAGTAGAGTAGCCCACTAGAACTCCTTGGAAGCTTGAAGGAGAGGAGAAGGAAGAACTTTTGGGAGTAGTAGAAGGTTTTTCACGAGTTGGATGTGTGAAAAAAGTAGAAGAATTGAAGGGTTTATATAGGGCTAGGGCCAGTTGTTCAGTTCTGAAAGCTGAACAGCACCGACCGAACTTGGCCCGAATTCGGTCCGAACTCGGTTAGACTTCGGTCCGAGTTCGGCTACTTGTATTTCTGAGGCCATAAATGTAGTTTTGGGGTTTAAATTTTTAACTTTATGACTGTTTACTTCTACATTTAATAATATCTATTACTTTAGGTTAGCTGTAGGGGCCGGATCCCAGCTAGCGATAGTCCGAAGACTAGTGCACCGTGTCGCTTCAGGCTGTTTACTCCTGTATGACAGAAGGGCCCTTTCGGCTTGTACCCAAAATAATTTCCGTTAAATATATTTTAAAATTTTGAGTCATAAAATTTAATTTAATTACCATACTACACTATGAATCTGAAAATTCAAGTATACCGAGCTCTCGCCTCATTATGTTAAATCGGTCTTCAGCCAGTGGTTTTGTGAAAATGTCTGCTAGTTGATGATCTATGTCAATAAACTCTAAGCAGATATTCCCGCGTTGTTGGTGATCACGTAAAAAGTGATGACGAATCTCAATGTGTTTTGTGCGTGAGTGACATACAGGGTTCTTAGTCATATTAATGATGCTAGTATTATCACAATAAATAGAAATCTTAGTGTAGTGCAGATTGTAGTCTTTTAGGGTTTGCTTTATCTACAAAATTTGAGCACAGCAACGTCCTACGATGATATACTCAGCCTCAGTAGTTGATAATGCTACAAAATTTTGCTTCTTGCTAAACCAAAAGACTAAGGCTTTTCCTAGGAAATAACACGTACTGCTGGTACTTTTACGGTCTACTTTGCATCCTAGAAAATCCGCATCCGAGTAACCTATCAGGTCAAAGAATTTGGTTTTAGGATACCACAAGCCGACTGTAGAAGTTCCTTTAAGGTATCGGAAGATACGCTTAACGGCACTTAGGTGTGATTCCTTAGGATTTGTCTGGTATCGTGCACAGATACAAACACTGAACATAATATCAGGACGACTAGCAGTTAAATATAATAAACTACCAATCATATCTCGATACTTACGTTGGTCGACAGGTTTGCCACTTTCATCAGTATCAAGCTTTGTAGATGTAGCCATAGGAGTTCCGATAGACTTTACATTATCGAAGTCGTACTTTTTCAGTATGTCCTTCATATACTTGGCTTGATTGATGAATGTTCCCTTTGAGTGTTGTTTGATCTGGAGTCCTAGGAAGAAGTTCAGCTCTCCCATCATACTCATCTCAAATTTATTTTGCATACACTTAGCAAACTCTTGACAAAGTTTTTCATTAGTAGAACCAAATATAATGTCATCAACATAAATTTGTACAAGAAGAATGTCATCATTTAAATATTTGATAAACAAAGTTGTATCAACTCTTCCTTTTGAAAAACCATTATCAAGTAAGAAGGCACTTAGGCGTTCATACCAATACCAAGCACAAGGTGCTTGTTTGAGTCCATAGAGTGTTTTCTTAAGCTTGAAGACGTGATCAAGTTTTTGAAAATCATCAAAACCAGGGGGTTGTTTCACAAAAACTTCTTCTTTTAGAAATCCGTTCAAAAATGCACTTTTCACGTCCATTTGAAATAATTTAAAATTATTAAAACATACAAATGCACAAAATATACGGATAGCTTCTAGTCTAGCAACAGGAGCATATGTCTCGTTATAATCAATACCTTCTTCTTGATTATAATCTTGTGTCACTAGACGTGCTTTATTGTGTAGAACTTGACCATCTTCACTAAGTTTATTTCGGAACACCCATTTGGTACCAATTATAGATTGACCAATAGGTTTAGGAACGGGTTCCCAAACTTGGTTTCTCTCAAATTGATTTAGTTCCTCTTACATGGCATTAATCCAAAACTCATTAGAAAATGCATCTTTTATATTCTTAGGTTCTATTTGAGAAATGAAAGCTATATTTGCTGCTATTTCAGAATCCCTAAGAGAGGAGCGTGTACTTACACCTTTTGATACATTACCTATGATGAATGTTTCTGGATGATCTGGTAAGAACTTTAATGAATCAAAATTTTGAGTCAGATCTTCCACAGGACTCTTCTCGGTTTTTGCTTGTACATCTTCATCATCACTGTCGCTAGATCTGTGACTATTAAGCTCATCAAAAGTAACGTTAATTGATTCTTCAACAATCATAGACCTTTTATTGAAAATTCTATATCCCTTACTCTTAGCAGCATATCCGAGAAATATTCCTTCATCTGCTTTAGAGTCGAACTTTTCCAAGTTATCCTTGGTGTTCAGGATAAAGTAGTGACATCCAAAAACTTTGAAACAAGAAATGTTTGGAATCCTTCCAAACCAAAGTTCATATGGTATTTTCTTCGAGATAGGTCGAATTAACACTCTATTCAAAACATGACAGGCTGTACTAACAACTTGTGCCCAAAAATATTTAGGAAGATTATGCTGATTCAGCATGACTCTAGCCATTTCGCTTAGAGTACGGTTCTTCCGCTCCACAACACCATTCTGTTGAGGAGTTCTAGGACAAGAAAATTTGTGGTAATACCCACTATCATCACAAAACTTTTTGAAATCAGAATTTACGAATTTGCCACCATGATCACTTCGGATACGAGTAATCATGAAGCCTTTTTTGTTTTGTACTTTTTATAAAATATCTGAAATTCAAAAAGTAAACCCAAGTAAAGTGAGAGAAATCATCAACAATAACAAAAGCGTAGAGCTTACCGCCAAGACTAGCGACTCTACTAGGACCAAATAAATCTATATGTATTAACTGCAAAGGTCTAGAAGTACTTACAGCATTGATGGATTTAAATGTAGACCTATGTGCTTTGTTCTTTTCACAGTCAGCACATACCATATCTCTCTTGAATGGAATCTCGGGGAGTCCTTTTACCAACTTCTTAGTGCTCAGTCGTAAGATAGTGTCCATATTTGCATGTCCTAGTCTCATGTGCAATAGCCAGCTTTCATCTAGATTAGCTACTAGGCATCTTTCTGCATTATTATTACTCTCCAAAAAGAAAACATAAATATTGTCTTCACTAATCCCTTTATATACGGGATCACCAGATGACATATCATATATGGTATATTTATCTTTTACAAAATTGATACCATAACCATTATCAGCCAAATAACTTATGCTTAGTAGGTTATGTTTCAATTCTATGACTAGACAAACATCCTTTATTACAGGATAAGGAGATATACCAACAGTGCCATTACCAATAATATCACCTCTCAAGTTATTTCCGAAGGAGACATATCCTTCTTTCTTCATCGATAGGATGGCGAACAAAGATGCACCACCAGTCATGTGCCGTGAACATCCGCTATCGAGAATCTACTTGCTTTTAGCATGAAAGGGTTGAGGGTCTACCTACAAAACAAGTAGATGAATCCTTTGGTACCCATTTACTGAAGGGTCCACATTAATTAGTTTTAGGTCTCCAGAATAAAGTGTGATTGTCAATAAGTTTTCTTGCTAAACAATACTGTGAAATATATCCATGTGTACCACAATATGTGCAAGTGAGTTTAGAACCATTGGTAGTAGAAACTGTGTTGACATGCTTGTTTGGTTTCTTGGAAAACCTATAAGTGAAAGCATGGTGATAGTCGTATTTCTTCCGTGCTTTCTGATGTTTAGTCCTTTTAGGTGTATGCTTAGCATTAGGACTAAACTTAGGCTGTGTCACAGGTATTGCCTGTTTTCCTAACTTGATTTCTACCTTTTTAGAAATCGCAATAGACTCTTCATATTTAGCAGTCATGTCTGAGAGTCTTTATTCTGTGACTAAGTGCTTCTTCTTCTCTATGTCATATAACTCTTGTATTTTGACATAGTATCTTTCTTTCTTATCAACCTTGAGGATAGCCTCATGATATTCTACCTTGAGTTTGGCTATCTCTTCCGTGTTACCGGTAGTAGACGTCTCTTTAATATTTTCAATAAGATTGGACAGTCTAGCTATCTCGGTTGTGTATGCCTTAATCTCTTTTCGAGATTGCTTATACTTGTCAAGTATAGTTCTGTGTTCTTCAAGTAATTCGCTAAAGGAATTTTCTAATTCATCGAAAGTAAAATCATCATACAAAGGGTTTGAAGATACCTTATCAAAAGCCATAAGACAGACATTGGCATTTCTGCAGGGTCTGTCTTCTTCCTCTGTATCACTGGCATCACTTTCATGCCAGATGCTTGTGTTTGCATACTTTCGACTGGTTGTTGCTTTTCTGCTTGATCTTGATCTGTCATATGGACTACTTTTCATCGAAGTTGGACAGTCCTTCTTCATGTGTCCTGATTTCTTGCATCCAAAGCATATTGTTTCATCTTTATTGCTTTCTTGGATATCTCTCTTCCTTCTGTTTGATTTTTCAAACTTTAGAAATTTTCTGAAGTTCTTCACTAGTAGGGCTTGTTCATCACCACTTGATGATTCTTCCTTAGAATCATTGTATGTAGATTTTCTGACTTGAGCTTTGAAGGCAATAGACTTTTCTTTTGGGGTTGCTTCTTCAAACTCTTGCAGATCAAGATCATGGGTCATGCTTGTCCATCAGTGTTTCCAGAGACATGGTGGTGAGATCGTTTCCTTTAATGATCGTTGTTGCCTTCGGGTTCCAGTTCTTGGTTAGAGCTCGTAGCACCTTTCTGATCTTCTCATGATTACTGTAATTCTTACCAAGAGATTGTAAAGGATTAGTAATATCAAGAAAACGTGTAAACATCTGTAAAATTGACTCACCGGATTTTATCTTAAAAGATTCATACTCCTGTATCAGTCTACTGATTTTGGATTCCTTCACTTGGGAAGTACCTTCATGAGTTACCTCAAGAAGTTTCCAAATCTCGTGAGACGTCTTACAGGTTGAAACTCCGTTAAACTCCATTTTGTCAATTGTGCAGAACAGTGTGTTGATGGCACGAGCATCTAGACTAGCCTTTGCTTTTTCAGCCTCTGTATATTTGTCATGAGGCTTATCTATAAGCTGGCCGTCAACCACTGTAGGTGCCGATTTCTTATAACCGTCAACCACTATAGACCAAAGATCAAAGTCAAGAGACTTTAAGAAGAAAGTCATCCATGTTTTCCAGTAGGTATAATTTGTACCATCAAATAGTGGGGGTCTATTTGTGGATTGCCCTTCACCGTTGAATATTGATTTCACGGCTGCCATATATACTCTCTGAGGTTTGTTATATTAGAATATAACCTGCTCTGATACCAATTGTAGGACCGTTGAGCACCTCTAGAGGGGGATAAATAGAGTGTGTGCGTGTGCAGCGGAAAATAATCACCAAAATAAAAATAAAGCTATAACTATGGCAGTAAATAAGAGACAGTAAATAAATGTAGCAAGAGATAGAGAGATCAAACTCAGTGTCACAACGATGTATACTGGTATCCCTCTGAGAGGACTAATCCAGTCTCGAGTACTCTTGCTCGATATTAATTCACTAAGGCACAAGCTAATTGAGAGCTTGCAGTATCTTACAACACCGTGCTTGGTGACAAGTGCACGACCAACTTCACAACACCGTGCTTAGTGACGAGCGCACGACCGGCTCCATAACAAAGATAATTGCTGTACTTTGAACAACCTCTTTACAACTCTTGAACACCAAAAGACTCTAGATCGAAATAGATATTACTGGCTTTTGGCTAAGAGAAGTATAGGTGTGATATGAAAACTTTTGATCGGGTGAAAACACTTATTGAATAGAGAAGAGAAGATGAAAAATGAATGAGTGATTTGAAATAAAAAACTCTCTTCTATTTATAGGTGTTTTCTGGGACCGAACTCGGGCAGAGTTCTGATGCAAAGATTTCGGATATGAATGTTGCATGCAGATTTGGAGGCAACCAATATTTGAATTCAAACAGACCGAACTCGGTTTGAGTTCTGTCTAGGAAAATATTGATTATTTGTCAAATTCTGTTGCAAAAACAAAATTGAACTTTTTGGTATATGAAATATGAATAGGTAGGCTTTATAGAAAAGTGGACTGAGATTAACCTAAGCCAGTATTACCTAGTCGATCTTACAATTTATGTCCTAGACTCAATAAAGATAAAATACATAACAAATTGTAAAATGACTCGGACTGGATTCATGTCGATTATTAAAATCGGGTGTGACCATGGAATGGGCCAACACAGTCAACCCTATAAAGCACATTGAATTGTATAACTATACACATACTTGCTAAGTTCTACCGCGAATGCACAAGTGTCAAAGTCCATGAACAATAAGCACCACAAGATCAGGCAACAATAATCAGATCATCAAAGGAGTTTCTGATAGGAGGGAGTTTCAGAGTTTCTCTTTCAGCTTAGCATAACAATGGAAGCTCAATACAGAAAAAATGATCAGTCGTTCTGTATTGCATACACAAGCCTAACAAAACAAAAATTAATACAAACGAGAGGTTACACATAATATAAATAGGAATACAAAAACAAGTGTGGGTTCCCCACATCTTGAGTAATATGTGAAGATCAAGTATAATCCATCTAAAAGCTGGCTTGGCTAATCAAGAAGGGTTGAGAATTTCGTACATTGACATTTTTATGTTTTCAATTGCCAGCAATAGGATAATACACCATTCCAAGAGGTCAGTCTTCGGTTCTGAAGCACTTCTTGAAGGAAATGGATGTTGTGCTGCATTAATAGAAACACTTACCGTCAAGAAAAAAGAAGTCACTTCCAAAAAGTAATTAACAACAATTAATTATGCTATAAACAAAAAGATTGATGAGGATTAAACAGCATAAAATACAGTAACACAGGTCGCCACTGGATGGTAGATTACTCAGAAAGTTGAGACAACACAGTGAATTTGTAAATGAAGATTTACCTCTACAAATTTCAGTTTGAAGTCGAGACTTCTGGACCTTTGAGCGAGTTCATATTCTTCGCAAAGATACTCCAATATCTGGGCGTAATTGGCATTCTTCCAAGCAATTTCATATCTGATTATTAGAAAGAAAGGATACTGGTTACTTGCTCGCTATATTCAAGATGGAATTTGTGTAAGGATATTCTGCAGTCTTTGTAGCAGCAACACTATAAACATCAGCCAATGAGGTTGTTAGGGTACTTCCGAATATGATAAAAGAACACAAAGCTTTGTCCTAAGATCAGATTCCATGAAGCTTCAAGTTGCAATGCATAATGATTAATGATGACTAAAATGGATCAAAATCCTAGTATGAAAATTGGTACAAGAGTACCTGCCATGAGACCGAAAGGTAGGTACTGAATTCATCTATATCATTTGGAGAAAATGGTTTTATGCATACTTCTACTTTATCTATATAGATTCTATACTAATATCCAAGGTTCGCAGTATAAGAATCAGTTTCGTATCCTTCTTGATTATTGGTATTGGTCGTTTCGACAGTTTTTGGAGGTTTATAATCCGAGTTCCAAAGTTCTTTGTTTTTAAAGTCAAAATTAGTAATTATTATTATTAAAAAGCTAACAAATATTTCATATATTTAAGCAATGTATCATTTGTTATTTCTTGTTAGCGATGATTGAAATAATATTTATTGATGGATGTTGTGAATATCAAAATGTACAACTTTAAATAAAGTGGTTAATTATAATGTGTCGACTAGAAATCTTATTGACACATTATAAAATGTAAATCTTCGACATGCCAAATCTTTTTGTCAAAACTATTTTTCCCATATTTCTCCTTGTAGTTTTTTCTTTGCTAAATTGACCGAAGAGTCCTGATGTGGGTATCACCAGTATCAGTCCGATCGGAACGGAACATGCCAAAAATGATATGAATCATATGATACAGCCACTTCGTGTCGGGTCGGTATTGTCAAGCTCCGATTCCGCAAAACTGATCGTCCTCGCATGGGCGTGATGCCGCACGAGTTTAAGTTGCGCTCGCGCAAGGCGATTTCCTAACGGCCGATTACAGCAGCTTGACGACGGGATCGTCCACAGAAGTCCCGAGCAGAGAAGTTGAATAATACAAGGTGTATAGAAATAGAAATCCTTTTATTGATGGAGATTTCTAAAGGCACTCCAACTTTTACTCCAGGACAACCCATTACTTCAGGACAGCCTAACTTGGTGCAATTTTTACTCAGGACAGCCCCAATTTTACTTTGGGCTGCACACCCCCCCAAACCTTCTCCCAACCCTTAATTCTAAATTTTTACTCTCTCTTCAAATTTCCATCCCGTTTCCAAACTCTAATTCCTTTCTCCCAACCCTTCATTGTTTGGTAAAGCCTAACATAGTTAGATTAAATTGTTTAGAACTGATTTAGGGTTCATATTTATTTGTTTCAAACCCTATAAATCAAATTAAAGGATTATAAAAATCTGATTTTGCCTACAGCCGGACTTGAACACTACAGGACTGTAGGCAAATTTTACAGTCCTGTAGTATAAGTAGGACTGTAGAATTTTTCTACAGTCCTGTAGTATAGGTATGACTGTAGGAAAATCCTACAGTCCTGCTTATACTACTGGACATAGAGTATACTTTAGGAATATCAACAAAGTTGACAGTCCTAACATAATGTAGGTCTGTCACTTTGTTGACAGTTCTACATTATGTTAAAACTGTTAAATTTGTTGACAGTCCTAAATGATTGGGAGTCAGAGTATATACTGACAGAGAGTATAGTTTAAGACTTTCAACAAAGTTAACAGTCCTACATTATGTTAGGACTTCCAACAAAGTTGACAGTCCTACATTATGTTAGGACTTTCAAATTTGTTGACAGTCCTACATTATGTTAGGAATTTCAAATTTGTTGACAGTCCTAACATAAAGTTTGGGCTGCCCTTACGTAAAAAATTGAATGATAAACTTGTAAATAAATAAAAAAAATTTAGGCTGCCCTCAAGTAAAATATGAAGTGCCTTTAGAAATTCTCTTATTAAAAATGCAGCAGAATTACAAGGGCACGAGGTTAAGATTACAATCGCTTAGCTCACAATCTCTTTGAATACAATCACTCGGCTCTCTCACGTATCTAGATACAAAAGATCACGCCATAGGCTTACAACTTGTAGAAGGCGATGTCTATACATTATGTCCTGTATAGGTGAAGGCTTCAATGCGGCCGCACGCCTCGAAATGCCAAGCAACTCCATGCCTCAACGCATCCATGTGAGCTCCGCCTCGAATGAGCAAGTACCTGCAACCTGTATGCAGGCTGGTGGGATGTCTGTACACAACTGTACTAGTGGGGGGCATCTCGCCCAACCCTACAAAATCAACCGGTTAATTTTAGTGAGTACAATTTATTCTTTTGTGGACTTTCTAATCTTGCCTTAGGATTATTTTCAAGACATAGACTCTAAGCCAATTTTTGTTGCAACATCGTAGTCATGCCATAGAACCCATTTATGTTTCAACATCGAGGTCTTGCCTCGTAACATAGTGTAACTTACCCATACTTGCCTTACGGCCTTCCTTGTCCATCGCTATATCATAATACCTACATAAACTTCGTGTCAGACAACAAACCTCAGCATTCCCATGTGTCTCTGTCTCAGCCAAATCTTAGGCTTATCAAACTTGTTGCGTGCCGTGCATTCACCTTTGACTCAACTCACGGCATGCACGCGGATAGCCGCTCAGCATGCCAACTTAAACGATATGAAGGATCACGCCCCCCCCAGGCCTACCCGGACTTATACCTTAGTGCAGACGAGAGCCTTGCAGCGCGGGTAGCGAGCCCCACTGAAGTCCTCGAATCACCGGTGTGGTACAATCTAGCACGGCTATCTTTCTTTCCACCTAGACCGAATCGGTCCTATGACCCAAATTTGTCGTTCGAGGATGCAAAACCTTGTTGACAAGTTGTCCAATGATCATGCAATAGTGCCTTACCTAACTGACCATACTACTCAACCCAGTGATCCTTCTCTTTTCTTTCCATACTTCTTATGCAGCTCCTAAACTAGGGACTGCCTTAGCGACCTGCAGTCTCGAGAACTTTCTATGTTTTCATATCTTTTGACCCAACTCAGGAATGACTATTTTGGTCGCCCTCCTACTAAACTTGAACAAGTCGTGTGAAGAAAAATGTCCAAAAATAGGTCCATGACCTTTTTTGATCATATATGGTAATCCTATGTAAGATTGGATTTGACCATATATGTAGTAATCCTACATAGGATTATGATTGTATTTTTTAGCCTACATAGGATTGGGTTTCTATGCTATATAAAGGGGTCTATATGTGCTCCTTGAGACATCTCATTGTGCTCAATAAAAGTTGTTGAATAAGTTCAACACAAGAGAGCTAAAGTTGTTGAATAAGTTCAACACAAAAGTTTGAGAGCTTTTTTTTATCTTTGTAATAGAGAGTTCTTGAGTGCAAGAAGAAAAGTGTTGAGAGCTGTTGTAATTTCTTTTCTTCTTCATAGTAGAACTAAATTATCCTCGTCTATGAAATTAGGCATCTTGGTCGAACCACATAAATCATTGTCTTTGTGGTTGTGAATTTTCTATGAGATATTCTCTAATTTCTTAGGTTTATTTCCGCTGTGCCCCAACATATTGGTATCAAAGCTTTGGGAGTCTAGCAAGGTGTCCGACAAAATTCTTAGAAAAAGTTAGTTGGGTAGATTTTTGATATGACTCCGTCAAGCAGGATCGGAAAGTATGAAATTGAGAAGTTCAATGGGAAGAATAATTTTGACTTTTGGAAAAGCCAGATGAATGATGTTCTCATATCTCAAAAGCTTCACAAGGTTTTAAGGGAAAAATTCAAAAAGCCAGCTGACATGACCGATGATGATTGGGATGACATGGATCTTGAAGCATATGTTGCTATTCGTCTGTATTTGGAAATGGATGTCGTGTACTCTGTGAAAGACGAAACCATCGCCGCTGGTCTATGGTTGAAGTTGGAATCACTCTACATGAAAAAAAATCTCACCAACCGACTTTATATGTTGAAGTCGCTCTATAGACTAGTGATGGAGGAAGGTACGTCAATTTGGAATCATATTTCAAAATTCAATCGAATTATTTCCGAATTGAAGGATGTTAACATACATAAAGAAGATGATCGTTTGACGCTAATCCTATTATTTTCTTTGTCTGATTCTTATAAGAATCTTATTCAAACATTACTATACGGGAATGACTCAATTTTCGTAGAAGAGGCTACGAGTGCCTTATTGTCTAATGAGGTACGGAGGTTGGCTTCTAATGGCGGAAACGGTGGAGACGAAACCTAAGGTTTAACGACAAGAGAGAGGACAAACGATACAGCATCTTACAGCAGAAGGTCAAGATCCAAGTCTAAGACATCTATTGAGAAAGTGAAGTCCTTTAACTGCAATGAAAATGGACATTATGCAAATAAATGTCCTCATCCAAAGAAGAAGAACAAGAAAAAGGAGAATAAGACAGAGAGAGAAGGTGATGAAGCAAACTGTGCTTCAGAAGCTGACAGTGACATGGTCTGTTTTTCGGTGGCACATGACAACATGAGTGACCATTGGATTCTCGATTCCGGATGCTCTTACCATGTGTCCAAAGGGGGAGTGGTTTTCTTCCTATAAGGCGACGGATGGTGGTTCTGTGTTGATGGAAAATAATAACGCATGTTGTCACGACCCGCACCCTGTTTAGGGACACGAGGACGTGGGTACGTCCAGCCTACGCCGCAGTGTCGACAGTAGAACGCTATATAGATCGTTTACAGTATCTATCATCTAACAATGTGAAGTATAACATGTCATCTCCGCACGGAGGAATATAATTACAACTCAATCACATGAATCTAAGAAAGATAAGCATGGATAAGGTAGAGATAAAGATGAAATAGATAGTCTGAAATAGATACAGAGTCACAAACACAAATTCAGAATTTAAAGACATAATACAATCTCAAATAAGTTCTACAGACCCAAAGTATCAAGCTGGAATATAAATCCAGTCAAAGCCTAGCTAATCTAAGTCACGACAGGCGATGCATCCTCTACGAGCACCGGCTCCACAGGCAAGTCCTGATCATAGTCTCCATCTATGCCAAACCCGTAAAAGGTCGAGCAATCAGAATCTAAGTCCTCTGAAAAATAGTTATCCAGTCAGGATTGGAGCAAAATACAAATGCCAACAGCAGTTCCAATGAATTGAAAAATACTATAAGAAACAATTATAATGGAATACAAGATAGAATATCAAGACTGGAAGTAAAACAATACAAGGTAAATTGAATATCATGTCATGGTGTGAGATATAGAGTAAAACTGGAATGTAAAGCAGTACAGGTAATCTGATGTACAATATAAATATAAACGGTGCCTTGAGATATTAGAGCGTTATGTGATCGGCTTGGGTCTAGATCAGGCTGTTCTATTTGACCGGCTATGCACAAGAACAAGCACAGGTAAACCTGGAGATCAGGCTAGCCAAAATGGAAAGCTATTACTCAAGTAGTATCAGGTCAGGCTACACCCTACGTGTGGTGAGGGTAAAGCTATGCACAAGTAGTAAACAGGAGGGGTATTGATCACATAACCTCTAATAACTCCCTAATCCCCCGAATAGTATAATGGATCCAACCATGACACAACATGACACGGGATTCAAAAGCAGGGAGCCAGCCCACTCCCAAATCGGTGTCTATACAAGTACAAGAAACAAGATCAAACAGTGTACCAATATACCAGGTAAACCAGGAATAACATCTCATGACGGGATCCAACGTATACTAGTCCGTGTATCCTCGTGTCAAGAATAAGTAAAACACTACAACTGAATAGATATAGGAAATATCAAAGCAATGAAAACTATCAGAGAATGTACTCTTCTACGGTCATGAGCTGTCAATATGAATCGAGGCTCAAAGTGGAGTCACAGATCTATAGATGAAATATACATGTGTTAAATAGGGTTTAACAGTGTTAGACATGGTTTTCTAGTGTGTGATATGCAATCTAGGTCAAACTAGGTCAAGTGTTGACTCACAATTGACTTTTGGTCAACCGGTCAACTCCGGTCAAACCTTAGTCTAATCTAGGTCAAATATAGACTTGCAGTTGACTTTCAGTCAAAATAGTCAACCTTGGTCAACCATGGTCAAATCTAGGTCTAGTTAACCTATATCAAAAGTTTACCTTTCTAAACACTCAAATCTAGGTTATTATCCCTATACCCTATATCTAGATATTCACAAGCCCTATATTATCCTATACATGTATATAATATATCAATCTATCCTAGACTATAGGCTAATCCTCATTTACCTTGCTAGTAGGTAAACATCCAATACCATATATATATATATATATATATATATATATATATATATATATATATATATATATATATATATATATATATATATATATATTGAAGCAATGGGTACTTGTGGCGAACTCGCCTCCACTGAGGCTCGAACTCCCGACCACTTGGGCCGCATGCATCTCTCTTAACCACTAGGCTAGAGGTCATTTGCGAGATATATATATATATATATATATATATAAATGGCAGCAGCTACAGGAGACATCGGAAACCCTAGCTCTGCTAGGGCATCGCCTAATCGCGACGTGGAGGCGGCCAACCGCCCCCCGGACCGGGGGAAAGGCAAGGGGATGGCGGGGGCGGTCGGTGGCGACCGGCATGTGGCGGTCGGCGGCGGCGGGCCGCCGGCGAAGGGCGCGGCAGCCGTTGCACACGTCCGCGCGGGCGCTGGAGCGCAGCAGGTTGACCGGGGAGGTCCGGCGACCCTCCCCCGGGGGCGGGCGGCGGCCGGCGAGCCTCCCCAGGAGGGGGGGTGGCCGGGGCGGGCTACGGGCGGTGACTTCCCTCCCGGGCACGGATTCGGCAGGGTGTTCGACGGCGGTGGCCTCCGGGAGCTCCCCGATGGTGTTCACCGCCCAAAGAACATCGTCGAGATTGGAGGATAAGGAGGGGGCTTGGACTACGGTCCAGAATCGGAGGGCTCGGCGAGGAGGAGGGCAAAGATCGCAGATCCCTGAGGCTAGGAGAGGCACAACTTATTCGCAGGGATCGAACAGGAGGGCGGGGATAGCCAGGAGAGCGGGTCCATCGGGGGGACAGGCACACTCGGGGGAACGGGAGGGACACGCCAGAATTGCGTGGCGGCCCCGTGCGAAAGGGGTGACGGGGACGGCTGTCCCAATTATCGGAGGGAGAGTTACTGCTGCGAACATGAGTGCCAGGCCACCTCCGACGACTCCTCCTCGGAGTTCGGGCCCGCGGCCTGTATCTTGGGCGGATGCATGCAAGGTGGGGGTCGCCAAGATGCCGGCATCGATGGAGTACGTTGCACCTATGGCGATTGGGGGTGAGCTCTGCGCCGACTTCCCAGCCGACGAAGTGGCGAAGGTGACGGCATTCTGGGAGAACACGTTAGTGCTGTATGTGTTGGCGAGCAAGCCCTTCTACGGGTAGATCAGAGGATATGTGGACAGAGTCTGGCGGCCGAAGGGGAGCATGGAGTTCTTCTCCAAGGAGAACGGCTTCTACTTCATTAAATTTGGGTTGGCGGAAGATGTGACTCGGATACTCCAGGGAGGGCCATGGACGTTTGACGGCCGCCTCATTATTCTGAAGCAATGGACCCCTGACTTAAGGTGTGAGAAGGAGGTGCTTAATGCTGTGCCAGTGTGGGTTCGTTTTCCTGAGTTCCCGGTACGCTTCTGGAGTGTCCCACTTCTTATGAGACTTGCCAGCCTCATTGGCAAGCCGATTAAGGCGGATGATGCCACCGCTTTCAGGTCTAGGCTGATGTATGCCCGGGTATTTGTGGAGATTGACGCCAGGTTGGACCTGCCTGAGCAGTTGAAGTACAGGACACCTTCTGGCCAGTTCGCTATGCAGAAGGTGGAGTATGAGTGGGTCCCCCCCAGATGTCCGGCATGTGCCTGCTTCGGGCATCTCCCGAGTGCGTGTAGATGTGGAGGAGCTTCTGAGGTGGTGCCGGAGGAGGTAGTGCAGGAGGCAGGTGGTGCTGATGTCTCCCCCGTTGTGGACCAGGTGGGCTTGATGGAGGATGATATGGAGGCAGACTCTTCCCCCATCTTGGGTGAAGATAAGGGGTCTCCGACGGAGGTTCTTACTGGAGCGATGGTTGAGTATGTGGGGACGAGGACCATGACCACTAGGAGTATGGGGCAGGAGGACAGGAGACAGGGAGATATAGACGCGCTAGCACTTCAGGTGTACAGTCGGAAGCGCCAGGCTACGGAGGCACATAGTGAGGACAGTGGACAGGGTGGGACAGAGAGAGTGTGGAAGGTCAATCCTAAATGGGTGGCGGTACTCGCACAGCCTCCCCCACAGGGGGACCCACACGGGGCCGCGGCCCCTGCTCTGCCCCTCCTTCTACAGGGGGATAGAGCTGAGGATACCAGAGATATGGAGGTTGCACTCTCCCCGGGTGCCCCTTCAGAGGATGTTCAGAGGATCCCACCCGCGGTTTAGATGTCGGCCCTTGCCTGGAATGTCCGGGGGGGTGTTCTCTGGGGAGATGGAGGGAGATTAGTGAGGTGCTGAGGAAGGAGCAGTGTGAAATCTCGATATTACTAGAGACTAAGATCAGGGGGGCAAAAACTCTGTCCCGTAGAACTCCTACGGACTGGGTCCAGCTTCACAACCTTGGTCTCTGTGATATGGCGAGGATCTGGGTTAGGTGGAATGGAGCTAGTTGGGAGGGTGAGGAGGTTTTTATGTCTGACCAGCTGGTGGCTATCTCCTTCACCAACAAGGGGGGGTTCCACTTCTTACTGGGAGCCGTCTACGGGCACAATGACAGGAGGCGTCGGGAGACCTTGTGGCAGGACATCATCAGGCTGAGTTCTTTAGCGAGGCATTGACATCTCCCTCTTCTTATTATGGGAGACTTCAATGCTACGCTATACCGGGGAGAGAAGCTGGGGGGGCGGCCGGTGCCGGACCAGATCCTCTCAGATTTTCAGTCTTGCCTACTCCAGTCAGGGCTCAGGGACCTGGAGAGGATTGGGCACATATGGACTTGGCACAACAAGGCGGAGGTGAGCAGGGTGGCATGCCAGCTGGATCGGGCTTTGGGGAACAGTGATTGGTTCCGCCTATTCCCCTCCTCTGTGGCTGAGGGGCTCCCTGCGGGGACCAGTGACCACTCGCCGATCTTGGTGCGCTTCGTGGAGAGTCCCAAATGGAGAGCCCGTCCGTTCCGGTATGACAACAGTTGGTTCCTATCGGCTGGCTATGAGGAGACTGTGGCGGGAGGACTTGGCCAGGAGGCGGTCGGCACTGCCCAGTTTTGTATGGTTCACAGGCTGAAGAAAGCCAAACGCGCCATCAGAGACTGGGTGAGGGCACTTCCCCGGACCTCCTTACAGGAGAAGGAGGCGGAGTTGAGAGACCTGCAGTCAGAGCTTCAGGGCGACATGATGAGTGGGGAGATGGCGGCTAGAGAGAAGAGGTTGGCTGCAGAGGTCAACACCTTGAGGCTTCAGCAGGAGATTAGTGCGGCCCAACGGGCCAAATGCTCCTGGCTCAAGGATGGGGATCGTTGCACCAAATTCTTCTATGATGTCATCCGGGCGCGTCAGCACCGGAACCGTATCCAGAGACTGATTGGCAGGGACGGGCGCCTTGTGACTGACCAGGTTGCTATCCAGGAGGAGGCTGTCCGGTTCTACTCTGAGCTCTATCATCAGACGGACTATCCCTCGGTTTTCCCGCAGCTGATTACGTAGACGCTGATTACGGAGTACGGCAATAGTCTTCTTATGGCCCCTATCCGGATGGCGGAGGTGGAGACGATTGTGATGCAGGCTGATGCTTCCAAGGCTCCTGGGCCGGATGGGTTCTCCAGTGGTTTCTACAAGCGCCATTGGAATATCCTCAAGGTCCCGGTCCTTGCGGCTGTTCAGGAGTTCTTTGATACGGACAAGCTCCTGAAGGAGCTGAACCACACCTTCCTGACGCTTGTGCCCAAGAAGGAGGGGGCGACATCTCTTGCTGACTTTCGACCGATTGCTTGCTGTAATTATTTGTATAAAATAATTACTCATCTTATGTGCAGGAGGATGGAGGATGCTATGCAGGGTCTGGTATCTCGGAATCAGGCGGCCTTCATTAAGGGGCGGTCTATTGCGGAGCATAGCCTGCTGGCTCATGAGCTGATTCGGGAGTTCCACAAGCCTGGAGGGATGAAGGCATGTGTGAAGCTCGACCTGAGAAAAGCCTACGACACCGTCAACAGGGACTTCCTTTGTCATTTGATGGCTGCGATGGGCTTCTCCGAGATTTGGGTGGATAGAGTCAGAGAGTGCATCACCTCTCCTACTTTTTCGGTCCTCATCCAGGGTATCCCTTACGGGTTCTTTGGTAGCAGCAGGGGGCTTCGGCAGGGGGACCCGCTTTCCCCCTACCTATTCAGCCTTGTGATGGAGTATTTCACATGTTTGATGGACATCGCGGTACATCGGGAGAGGATTGTACCGATATACAGTAGGGTCTCTCCGGTGGTCTCTCATCTCATTTATGCTGATGACCTTTTGGTCCTGTTGAGGCCTTCTATGCGAGGGATGAGGGAGCTTGCGGCAGTGATGGAGGAGTTCGGACAGCTATCGGGCCTTCGGTTAAACAGGGACAAGAGCAAAGTCTACTTCAGCAGCTCTTGCACTTTGAAGGAGGAGCGGGCCTTGGAGCTTGGGGTGGAAAAGGGGGACCTACCGGTGAAATATCTGGGGGTGCCCCTTTCCGTCAACTACGCGAAGGATCGTGATTGTCAGAGTCTGGTGGATTTTGCACAGAGGAGGGTTGAGGGTTGGCAGGCGGCTGGCCTATCGTTTGGAGGGCGTATTGAGCTGGTGCGCTCAGTTATCTCTGCTATTGCTCTGTTCTGGCTCCAATCGATTATGGTTCCTTTGGCTACTATCAGAAAGATAGAGGGCATATGTGCCAAGTTCATTTGGCATGGGGGGATCCATGCTATCTCTTGGGAGCAGCTCTGTCGGCCCAGGAAAGAGGGAGGTGTGGGTCTGCGCTCACTTGTTTCTGTCCGGGAGGCGGCGGGGATCAAGCTGGCATGGAGGTTCCTTCAGGGTGATTCTCTATGGTCGGCCTGGATGACTAGTCGGTATCTCCGGGGCAGGAACTTCTGGGTTTGTGAAATTGACAACAACTTCTCTGTGTCTTTCAAGCATATCCTGAGGAACCGACCTGTTCTTCGGACGGCTATACGGAGGAGGATGAGGGAGGGAGGGGAGACGGATCTATGGCTCGATCCGTGGATCTCAGGCCAGTCTCTCCTGGAGATTCTGGGTCCCCAGAGGGACGGCGTGGCATACAGAGGTCTGACTTGTAGGCACATCATCCGTGGTGGGGTCTGGAGGCCAGAGGCGTATCGTTTCACTGCTCCGTTAGGGGAGGAGATCAGACAGGTGCAGATCACTCCGACGGCACTGTCTGATGTCTGGATTTGGGCCCCTCCCGGCCGCTCGGAGGGTGCAGGGGAGTTCCGATTTAGCAGCTGCTACGACCTTGTCCGCACTCACTTCGATGATATTGAGGAGTACGACTTTGTCTGGGGGAAAGGGCTTGCCAGGAAAATGCAATTGTCTGCATACAAACTGGTGCTGGGCCGGTTACTTACTCGGGACAGATTGCTTCGGTTCGGGGTTTCTGTCCCTGACCCTAAGTGTGTTTTATATGAGACAGAGACTGAATCCATTGGGCACCTGTTCTTTCAGTGCCATGTGGCGTGGAGCATCTGGGCAGAGCAGAGCCGGAGACACTTGGGAGGGGTTGGAAGGGAGCGTGACTTCAGAGAAATCCTTAAGTGGATTGGTGATTGCAGGGGCAAGGAGCAGAGCTGGGCTAGGCGTGCTAGATTGAGACTTGCTGCATCAGTTTGGCATGTCTGACGGGAGAGGAACCGGCGCATTTATGAGGGACTATCCACCCCACTGGTGGGCATACTTCATAACATTGAGTCGGATGTACTAGTAATGTCCCCCTGAGCCGGGATTGTATCTCTATGTTGTAACCTTATTGAGATGATGGAATAAAATTTACCCTTTTTCCAAAAAAAAAAAAAAAAAAAAAAATATATATATATATATATATATATATATATATATATATATATATATATATATATATATATAGTATCCTATCTATACATCTAGATATCCCTTCTAACCTCAAAACATAGAGAGGTATCTAACCCTCTCTAACCCCTCTCAACCCAAGGCCATATGGCCTAAACCATATCCCCAAGGATATCCCCTGCTGCCTAGTGCAGCAGGGCAACATCTGCTACTGCTCTAATGCTTCTGCTGCATGCTGCAGGGGCTATGCTATGCAGCTGCTGCTGTGGCTTGCTCTGCAGCTGCTAGGCTTGCAACTGCTCCTGCTGCTATGCTGCAGAAGCAAGGCCAAAGCAATCCCCACAGATACAAGGCCCAAAGTATCTGATACTCACAATACATTCTCTCATCCAACACATTCACACTTAGATACTTATATACTCACTCCTAAAATCACTCACAATGTCTGATACAACTGAACTCTCATATTAAGACACTTAAACACACACACACACACATCCACCTGGGACACTTGACCACACACTATAGACACTCACATAGGCTAGATGGCCAAGCCAAGTCCCAACTGCTGCCTAATTGATACTAACATTACTGATCTCTAACACAAGACACTCCACCTCTCACATTCTCTACTGAGACAGGGACCAACTCTGGTCGACTCAAGGCCTAATGGCCAATGTGGCCAAATGCCAAGTCTGATACATGCTAATACAACACACTTCACTCACACATGACACAAACTCAAGGACACTCAAATCACTAGCCACTAGGACACTGCTACCCGATATATTGGCTCATAGGCCTGTGGCCTAGGCCAAGATACTGGCCAAATGCCAAATGGCTCGACTTTCCTATACTGACACAGGAAATGGCATGCCTAGGATACTAACATATCACATGAACTAACTAAACCCCAAAACAACTGAACCCAACATATGCTATATAACATCTGATACATCAAAACCCTGACACCAACTAAACCTATTCCTCTGATACATCTGTGACACACTTAGGATACACCATGATATCTAAACTTACACAACACTCTAACACTCACACACATCCTAATCTTGGATACTCGACTGAATTCTAACATCAAGTCCCTATAATTCCTAACTGACAACACTCTAAGATACCTATAGGATACATATCACTGTACAACCATACCTCCCTCATTCCTAATTGAACCCTCACTCACTAATACTTATATGGACACAGGCCAATGTCTAAGGGGGAAAACCCCTGCTGCTAAGGTTGCATATACTGCTGCTACTGCTAGATGCATTTGCAGGCAATGCAAAACTTGCCCAGGCAAGTTGCTGCCATGTGCTGTACTGCATATGCCAAACAAATACATGCTTGCTGCTACTGCATACCTTGGCAATTGCAACTTAAGGCCAAGCCAGCAATTGCAAAACCAGATCAAGGCAAGCCACAGCAAGCCTTGCCACAAGGTAGGTAAATTACCTTACCAAACCAAATGGCACAACCCTATAGTATTCAACCACTAATTCACTCCACACTCTAAACTAACATTCTAACACACTAGGATAACCAGCTAACTTAACTCAAATCTTCACAAAACCTGAAACTAACATACACTAATATCTAACTTAGACATTAACATCCTAATCTCACAAAGAAATGGCCAAGTGAAGTGAGCCAAAGGCCAACTGCCCTGCTGTGCTTGCTGCAATGCCCTGCTTTGCTGCTCTGCAAACTGGCTTGCAGCTAATGAGCTTGCTGCAAATGAGCTTGCTGCTGCTGCAAATGGGCTCAAGCATTTACAAAGCAAAGCCTCAAAGCATATGCCACATCTCAAGCTCTCAAATCGAACCCATGGCCTCTGATACCAACCTATCCTAATTGACACTCTCCTTCTCTACTCATTTATCTAAACCATCACTAACACATATCTCTAATTAACCTTAAACTGAGATATTCGACTGTGCAAACTCTAGGATAACTAACATTAACTCAAAATCTCACTAATCTCTGATACTCTCTCTAATCACCCACACCCTCATATACCTCAAATCCTAAACTCTGAAACAAGGCTAATGGCCAACACTAAAGCCCAAGTGGCCAACCCCTGCTGCTCTGTAACAGAGCTGCCCCCCCCCCCCCCCCCCCCCCCCCCCCTCCCCTCCTCACTGTTTGTCTACAAGGCAGACTCAAATCCCCTACATAACACTTCCCATCACACCACAGTTCACTTACTAGTGAACAAAAGCTCCCCTCACTCAACACACACGCACCCAAATATATATGACATATATATATCCCCCATGTTCACTTGACAGTGAACCAACTCTCCTATATCCCAAACACACAATATATATCATATATATACATCCCCCATCTCACATATGCACACTAACAGTCCCAATACTCACTGACTGAACAAGACACACACACACTTACAAATACATATATATATATAACATACAATATATAGATACACATGAGTGTATATTTTTTTTTTATATACACTCATATATATATATATATATATATATATATATATATATATATATATATATATATATATATATATATATATATATATAGAAAAAAAAAATATATATATATATAGGAAAAAAAAAATATATATATATATATATATAGGAAATCACTAGGAAAACAATTAGGATGCCTAATTAATGAATAACCTATACAAACATGGCTCAAAAACTGAAAACAAAGCCCCAAAGAGTCTACTAGGCATTTCAACAAACAGTTGGGGGCTCTCCTCGGATTTCTTCAAGGATGGCACAAAAATCCCATGTGAAATGCACAAAAAGGAAGGTTAGAGCCTTGCTCACCTCCCCAAGGGTATCCCTAACCAATGTGGGTGTTCCTATAAGGTGACATGCATGAAGAAGGATCTAAAACTATGAAAATGCAAGGTTTTACCTATTGGGTGGTTGATTTCCCAATGAAATCTCTTGTGAAATACTCGTGTCAAGTTGGACACAATTTTCTCCTCTCTTGGACACTTCTCCACAAGCGCCTTGGTCTCCAAGCTCCTAGCCTTGAAGAATGAAGGTTTTGGAGGAGTTTGGGAGAATTTGGGAGAGTTTCAATGGAAGGAATCCATGGAAATGGAAGAGGGCTCTTCTAGGGTTTTGTGGAGGCTCATTTATGAAGAAGATGATGGCTTAATGGCTCCTTAATACCAGCCAAGAGAGGGAGCCCTAAAACCCCTCTAAAATGTCTAATTTACCTTCTCAAGTCATTATGAACCATCTCCTAATTAAAGGGTTAATGGTGCACTAAGTATGGAATTAAATTCTAGTCTAAACTAAGCCTAACATGACTTAAATGAAGCTAGTTGTGTTCATCCTAGGTTCTGGGCTCAAGTGGTCATGTCTAGTCTCATTGGGTTCACAAGTTAAGGTTCTATTAATGGGCCAGTCAACTAATAATTGCCACAATCATATTTAATTAAAAAAATATATCCACTATAGAAATAATACAAATGACAGAAATACCCCTATTCCGGAAATGTGGTAGTGACACATGTCGAGTTGTTGGAATTGGGTCTATCAAGGTGAAAATGTATGATAGAATTGTGCAGATTTTGGCCGATGTCAGACATGTTTCCGACCTCAAAATTTTTTTTATTTCTCTTGGTACACTTGACTCGAATGGTAACAAGTTCGTTGCCGAGGGTGGAGTCCTACGGGTTGTTCATGGTTCTTTGGTGGTGATGAAATATCACCGACATGGTAACCTTTATATCTTATTGGAAAGCACCGTGACTGGGTCTTTAGCAGTTAGTACATCTGATTCGTCTGATAGCACACGTCTTGGCATATGCGGCTTGGGCATATGAGTGAGAAAGGTCTGTCCTTACTGAGCAAGCAGGGATTACTAAATAACTTGAAGAAGCCAAGTATGGATTTTTGTGAGCATTGTGTTTATGGTAAGCAACACAGGATGACCTTCAGTATAAGCAAGCAGAAGACAAGAGGTATTCTCGACTATGTGCATACAGATGTATGGGGACCTAGCAAGATTTCTTCCAAAAATAGAGAAAGGTACTATGTCACTTTTATTGATGATTATATACGTTATGTTTGGCTGTATTTCATCAAAACCGAGAGTCAAGTGTTCGAAAAGTTCAAGCAGTAAAAAGCGACCGTAGAAAACATAACGGGCAAAAAGGTAAAAACGATGAGGTCTGATAATGGTATTGAATATATCTATGGACCTTTCAAAGATTTTTGTGCTCAAGAAGGTATCATTCGACATTGGACTGTCAGAAACACGTCGTAGCAGAATGGGTTAGCAGAGAGGATGAACCGAACCTTGTTTGAGAAAGCAAGATGTATGCTCTCCAATGTCGATTTAGGCAAGGAATGGTGGAAGGATGCTATACACATGACGCGGTACTTGGTTAATAGATCACCAACTCCGGCTATAGATTGTAAGACTCTATATGAGGTAGTGACCGACAAACCAGCAGATGACAACACTTTGCGCGTGTTTGGATACGAAGCTTACTATCATGTCAATGAGGGTAAGTTAGATTCGAAAGCAAAGAAAGTTATATTCTTGAGATATGCACAAGGAGTGAAGGGATATCGTCTGTACTTCTTGGAGGATAAGAAGTTCTTAATCAACAGGGATGTCACATTCGATGAATGTTCAATGTTGGCTTCAAGCAAGAAGTGTGAGTCCGATCAGGATGGTGGTGTATCTAGAAAATCTCAAACTGTTGAGATTGAGTCGTCTGAGGATGCATTAGATGAGGTAAAGGTTTCTGAAGATGTTCATCAAGTCCCACAAGAGCAACAACCAGAGGATGAGCAGCACCAGCAGCAAGATTCCTTGGTCACCACTAGGCCAAGGAAATCGGTCAAGCCAGTACACATGTATGGATTTGAGGAACCGGCAGAGCACTATGGACAGTTAAATATGGTTGCATATATACTACCAGTGGAGGATGACGAGCCTATCACATTCAGACATGCTGTCAAAGATCTAGCAGCGAGAACTGGATGGTGGCTATGCAGGAAGAGATTGAGTCTCTCCACAAAAACTATACATGGAATCTGGTTCCATTGTCCAAAGGCAAGAAGGCAATAGGCTGCAAGTAGGTGTACAAGAAGAAGGAAGCTTCTCCAGAGTCAGGTGGCACTCGATTCAAGACAAGATTAGTGGCAAAGGACTTCGCGTAGAAGGAGGGAGTGGACTACAATGAGATCTTTTCTCCAGTGGTCATGCACACTTCTATTCGCATATTGTTGAGCTTGGTAGCTCATCATGATCTTGAGCTAGAGCAACTCAATGTGAAGACTGCATTCTTGTATGGCGATCTTCATGAAAAAATTTATATGCATCAACCGGAGGACTTCAAGGTGGTTGGCAAGGAAAATAATGTGTGTTTGTTGAAAAAATTGTTGTACGGGTTGAAGCAGTCGCCTCGACAGTGGTACAAGCGGTTCGACACCTTCATGATACGACATAATTTTACCCGAAGTAAGTATGACTGTTGTGTTTACTTTCATAAACTTCATGGTGGAGATTATATCTTTCTATTGCTTTATGTGGATGATATGCTTATTGCCTCAAAAAGTATGATAGAGATAGATAAACTGAAATCTCAACTTAGCTTGGAGTTTGAGATGAAAAACTTGGGTGGAGCCAAGAAGATTTTGGGGATGGAGATTAAAAAGGAGAGGGAGAAACGAAAATTGTCTGTCTCAGAAGTCATACATTGATAAGATCATTGCTCGTTTTGGTATGGAAGATGCAAAATCTGTTTCTATTCCCTTGGCTGGCCACTTTAGGCTCTCAGCCAAGTTATCCCTACTACAGATGAGAAGAAGCACATGGCTTAAGTTCCTTATGCGAGTGCAGTTGGTAGCTTAATGTATGCTATGGTGTGCACTTGACCAGACATTGCACAAGCCGTATGTGTGGTTAGTCGCTTTATGGCTAATCCGGAAAAGAAGTTCTGGGAGGCTGTGAAGTAGATATTCAGGTACTTGAACGGCACTACTGATATGGGATTACACTTTGGTGGAGACTTTAGTCAAGTCAGTGGATAGGTGGATTCGGACTATGCTGGTGATCTGGATAGGCGCAGGTCAACTACTGGATACGTGTTTGTTTTACATGGTGCACCAGTCAGTTGGAGGTCCAGGCTACGGTTGCCCTATCGACTACAGAAGGAGAGTATATAGCAGTGACAGAGGCAGTTAAAGAAGGCCTATGGCTTCGTGGTTTTATTAATGACTTGGGGGCGAAACAGGATGTAGTTGATGTGCATTGTGATAGCATGAGTGCTATCCACTTGGCAAAGAATCAAGTCCATCATGTAAGAACCAAGCATATTGATGTTCGCTACCACTTCATACGGGATGTTGTAGAAGATGGTGATATTGCACTTGAAAAGGTACATACCAAGGACAACCCCGCTGATATGTTAACTAAGATTGTTCATGGAGCTAAGTTCCAACATTGCTTGGACTTGCTGCAAGTCCTACCAATTGCTTGAGAGCCCTTAGGGACGGAATTGACGAGTGATTGATTTGGTGAAGCTCTGCGGTGGAGAAGTGTCGGCTCAATTTTATGGCAAAATCTTGTCGAGGTGAAGATATGAAGAAAAATGTCCAAAAATAGGCTCAAGACCTTTTTTGACCATACATATGGTAATCCTATATAAGATTGGATTTGACCATATATGTGGTAATCCTACATAGGATTATGATTGTGTTTTTTAGCCTACATAGGATTGGGTTTCTATGCTATATAAGGGGTCTATAGGTGCTCCTTGAGACATCTCATTGTGCTCAATAAAAGTTGTTGAATAAGTTCAACACAAGAGAGCTAAAGTTGTTGAATAAGTTCAACACAAAAGTTTGAGATATTTTTTATCTTTGTGATAGAGAGTTTTTGAGTGCAACAAGAGAAGTGTTGAGAGCTGTTGTAATACATTTTCTTCTTCATAGTATAACTAAATCACCCTCGTCTGTGGAAGTAGGCATCTTGGCCGAGCCACATAAATCATTGTCTTTGTGGTTGTGAATTTTCTCTGAGATATTCTCTAATTTCTTGGGTTTATTTCTGTTGTGCCCCAATATCGTGTTCTTTTGAAGTGTCACAAAACAGTGTCATATACGATGAGCCTTGAAAATGTGGGGATGTGCACGTGCTCAACTTGAACAACCGTATTCTTTGAGTGCCTTAACCCGTGCCATAAACCGTATGGCCTGCATTGAAATCGTGGGAGAGCACATACTATGATAACAATGCGACCTGGAAACATCTAAACTATGATCGCAAGTCGATAGTCTATGTGCCAGTATAAATGTGATCTACTCTGCCTAAGTCGTCTCTTCTTTGCTCAAGTCGTAAGATCGAATGACCGAGTTCTCATTGAAAACAAGTGTGAAATCCTTCTAGACCAACAAGTGGGACAGTTCCATGTTATAGTCCAATTCGATACTGAGTGGGATTATTTTCTTAGCTACGTGGGTTTGTCTCTTTTGTTAACAAGCTTACTTAGTGCACAAGAAAACTTCAATTTATTATTAGTGTGAAGGCCAAGCTGAGACAAGTTCATCGAAGCCACCCACCTGAGCAAGGAGTTGCCTCGACCGAGCGGGACTTTGAGCAAGTCGTTGCATAGCCAAGTCTGAACGCCGTTACGTTCATTTGATCCCTCATGTTGAACTGTTAAACTGAGCGGGCCGGGACAATACAGGTATCGATCGATAGTACGAACCTTGCTAATACCATAATGTATCATAAGATGTTAAAGATCACCAAATAAACTTCCTTGTGCTACATGAGAAGACACACAAGAGAGAGAGAGAGAGAGAGAGACCCCTTAGAGGAAAAAGAGGGAGCTTTTGAGGAACTGAAATTGAAGACCATGTTTGAGTCTGTTCACTTGGAAGAAAAAAATGTATGATCGTAGCATATATTAGGATTCTACCTCTTTCTCATAGCTACTCACTTTCATTACTTCCACCAGCTAAGAGGTAGTGCCACTATCAAAATTCAAAAAATGATTTATATTTTCAGTTCTCCCTCCTAGGGCTGTCTTGCCTGTTCCCTGGTTCTTTAAGTTTCCAATTAGGATCTGGCTGTTGATAATTTTAAGAATTGAGTAAGGTGAAAAATTATGATAGGAAATGAGTGCATTTACATGTTGGGCTTCAGATGAGGATAATGTGCGAAGAAATCATTAGAAATGATTTGCACAAGTCAATCGGAGGCCGATGCATTCACCAACCAAGAAGAGCATTAGGATCTTTGAGGAGATGCTAGAAGGAAGATCCAAAGCAAAATATGGACTGAGGTAGTAAATAATGGTATGGGCAGTGGCCAGTTTTACAAAGGAGGTGCCATTAATAAAGATGAATGGAAAGATAAAGATTTAACAAAAGACACTAAAATTTGGGAGAAATGCTTTCTTGTTGTTCTCCTGATAACCCCCCTACAATCCTCAAATAATGAACAATAGTAAAGTTAAAATAAGTGCCTCTTTCATGCTCTCTTTCATGCTCAGATGGTTGGGCAGAAATCCTAAATGAATAATGGTTAATTTCTAACTCCATGTATGTAACCAAGAGAGGCATATCCAAAATCTAACTAATGAAAGTTAAGAAGATTTTCTTAAAGATGTTAATGAAAGATAAGTCATATAAGAGAAGTTGTGCACATATGAAAAATAATAGGATGGGTATGAACTATAGACTAATTAGGAATCCGATTAGTGCCTTCTAAGGGGAATATACAAAAGAATTAGCATCAAATGTTTTCCCCATGCCACGATTTATATCAGTAAATTCTTCTACCATATCATCAACCTAAGAATAGGAAAAGAAGTTAGCTACATGTGTCATTAAATACATATCCTTGTGGCTTACCCCTTTCTATTTATTTCAGTGTATTTAATTTCTCTGGTCATATTGTACAAGTGATTCACCTTTTTATCGTAAATATACATTTTTAAGTACATCGCACTTTCTGTTACAAGTTATGCTCCCAATGTAGCATGTAGCAAATATTGTGAATAGAACGACAATTGGATAACTACCTGCCATATGTAATGATCACGGGAGAGACTTTGGCCTAGTACACTTCCAATCATTCGTATCCCATCCATATCCAGATTTTTTTTAGAACTATATAGTCATGTGCCCCCTTGCATCCATGTCAGTAGTAGTGGCTTTTCGACTACAACATAATCTGTTCATGGAAGATAGACATGTGGGAAAGTATACATCAGGATAAAAACCAAGGCAGGCTATATATTATGGAAGTTTACATGGACGAATGAAGCAAAAATAACTCAAATAACCATGAAAGGTTTCGCAGGCTAGTGCTGAGAGGAAATGTGACATCTTCTTAATCTCTATATAGTTTTTGTTCCTTGATAAAAACAGAGCTAGTTTCAGTTATATGGGCCAAAATGGATGCATTGAAGCTTCAACTTTTTCTGAGATGTATTTGATTTGTGACCTCTACTGAATAGAACTTGAGGTGTATGAAGGAGAGATGTAATACATAGTTCACTAGCATGGAAAGAAACCATATATTCATTCATTCAACCCCTTTAGTCACTATAGGAGGTAAAAGCAACAGGTGAAAAATATATACCCATTGATAGGGTACCATGATTGGCCCATATATTGTGCCAACAAACAGTTAAAGAAATTGAGGAGTATGTTTTCTTTTCAAATAATGTTAGAGAACAGTTACAGAAATTGAGGAGCATGTTCTCATTTCAAAAAAATGTTAGAGAGCCTACCCACCATTTATAATCCTCACTATTCCAACTTCACCAATTCAATAAAATGAATCTGGATAACAGATAAAAGAAATAGTGTTTAGTATAGCATATTACCATTTATAATCCTCACTATTCCAGTGCAACTGCTTCCTGCTGATTCTTTCCAACCACTGAGCTACCAATCTCTGCTTTCAGTCCTCACAATCTTCTTGGTTATGTTAACAGAGACCTCTTGTATCCCAACTACATACTATATACCCTTGTCATCCTATCAGTGCATTGCTGTCTACAAGAATTTGGAGAGAATGATGCTGCAACATAAGTGATTCAAAATACATATCAGCAATTATCTACAACTACCCTACTTTATTCTTCTTGAATGATTCATCTTTAACCTTTTCTTTTTGGTTGTTGTTGAGAAAACTGGGTAAGCACTTATCCAGGATCAACTGGCATAGTAAACACTTTCTGACAGTACATTCCAAAACAATGACACTACCTTACTCTTATTTGAAGTTTCATTATTAACCATCTACTTGTATTGCACTAGAACCAATATAGAAAAGAGTGGTTGGGAAACTTTTGTCCTTTGAGTACAAAGTTTCAAACTATATTCCTTTTTTACAGCATAGTAGTCCAAATTTGTTTAGGTCTAACTGTTAAGAAAAATCTAGACTTATCTATAGTATTCTCTGGTGATTGAGAATTGAAGTTAAATCTAATTATGGGCTGGCTTTTGCATTTCTCTAAGTGTCTTTTCAATTTTCTAGGTTTCTTCAGTGGCCTAATAGTATGACTCTCTTTTGAGCTATTTATATGTAATTTCATGATTGAAATGCCAAATGTCATCCCATTTGATTTTTTTGACTCCATACTGAGTTTGTGAATATGCTGAGAATGGAGTACAATTAACATAGAATAAAGCAAATCAATGGATATGTCATCCCGGCAAGGTCAAGCATATGAAAAACATTTCAAAAGTTCATCCAAGCAACATAACAACAATAAATGATTAAGGTTACCACTTACCATCCTTTTCTCATCTCTGGGAGCAATCCAGAAGCATGCATACTTTCCGACTAGATTCAGGTGTTCTTCGGCCTCATGATCTGCAATATTAAATAAAACTGCAGATCCATACTAGAATACAACCATATAGTGTGAACCATCTCTGTTGTCTTTGAGCGCAATGTCATGAAACCACAGGTAAGTTGCATATAAACAATCAGCTAACAAATTCAATTACAGAACGAATTTGTTGTCAGATACATTATGAAGTTAGCATATGGTGCATGAGCATACATAGGTCCAGATGAGAGGACCTTCAGTAAAGTACAACATACGATATCATGCATATTTTCAAAAGAGGCAAATGATGATTTGAAGAAACATATATGACACTTAAGATGACATTTTAAATGGATGATTATGAAGGGACATCTTAAAATCAACCTGTAAGTCAGGACACATGAATTTATCTTTCGAGAATCTGAAACAACAAAAGTAGCATACCTTTATTATTATATCAATTTGTCATCCTCCCTCATTCATCATCGTCCAGAATGTTGGTATTAAATGATGGTTTGGGTCCCCTGCTTCGAGTGTAGGAAAAATATTTGGCTTTGTTTTTGGAGAGGCCATACACGCGGGGGAAGTGTTGGATCTTGGACCAATCTGGACTGCCCTCCTCAAGGCATCTTTGGAGTATGCCGATGCTCGACTCAATCTGTAGCTTCTGCAGAGCAGGGAACTGTTGTTGTCCTCCTCCTAGAAGCCACTCTGGTAGCCTCTCCATTTCATAATCTATCAACTCCAGGTGTTGCAGCGAAGGAAGGCCCGAAATGCTCTCCAGACTAGGGCAACTTTCTATTCTCAATTCTTTGAGGAAGGGGAAACTGCCAACTTGCGCCAGGCTGTCGCACTCTGCTATTTCCATCTTAGTTAAGGAGGTGGCATTCTGAGCAAGACCCACAGGAAGAGACCTTAATTTGGGACATTTAACAAGCCTCATTTGAATTAGGCGAGGTAGGACTGACATAGATACAACATTCTTCTTTGTTTTCCCCTCCTCCAACTCTTCCCACTCCCATTTCTCCCAATTTGGCATGTTCACAAACTGTAAAAAAGACAATTTCGGGAACAAAACTGAACAAGTTGAAGAAGATGAGGCGGGAACGGCAGCAGCAACCGGAGCTTTATGACCTAAAAATTCAGCTCCAATAGCTACGACCGATCTCGCACCTTCAATCAAGAGAGTTTCCAGATTGGGGAGATTCCCTAGAGGAGGGAGGATCCCACAGTAGTAACAATCTTCAAGAAGTAGCATCCCCAGGTTGGGGAGAAAAGAGGGGTCAGACGTCATCCAGGTTGGAAAGCTCATGCCATAGTAGCATGTTATATGAAGTTCCTCCAGGGCTGGTGGTGGGCAAAGCAGCAGCTCGAAGACCTCTTCAATTCTCTTCTTCTTCGTCTCCTCCACCACCGCATCACCAGAATCGCAACCCAATTCTACATAGAAAAGGTGCATCTTGTTTTTCAGTACGTCATGTCCTCCTCCTCCCCCCTTGTATGATTCAACTTCAGTCCATGCTCTCTCCAAATTGTGTAAGGTGAGTTGTCTAAGCATCGAGAGAGATTTTACTTCTTCCAAGGAGCCCCACTTTCTCCAATTGTTGTTGTTGTTATTCACCAAAAATCCATATATTGTGTTGATATTCTTTAATTTTCCTATTCCAGTAGGCATGCCTTCCACTTTAGTGCCATAGAGATTAAGACATCTTAGGTTTTGCAACTTCACAACACCATCACCAAGGTTACGTAGGTTTGCACAAAAACGGAGGATCAAAAACTCTAGATTTACAAGCTTTTCTATACTTTTCGGTAGTTCCTTCAAACTAGATCCAGAGAGGTTAAGATACCGAAGATGTACAAGATTTCCTATAGAGCGTGGCAGCCTCTCAATTACATTGCCACTCAAGTCCAGCACCCTCAACCGCGTGAAATGTTTACTAACATAGTCAATGTTCACGTCTACTCCATGCGAATCAAATGTCAATAAAGTCCTCAACGGGTTGTCCTTTTTCAGGATATCAAACGTTGGTCTAATTTCTTCATCTCCCACATCTACAAAAGATACGCGGCGTGGCAGCTTCACTAATAGGTTGGAAGTGGTGCTTCCAGTTAGCCCTTTGTGCACAAATAAGCTCTGGTCTTTGGTTAAAATTGTGATAGTGACCATAGTAAATCATGCATTTTGGATACTGTTCCATCAATGTAGTCTATATTTGGTTGTAGAAAACTCCTCTGCACTAACTCCCAATAATGTCCTTCTCCTACATCTTCAAGTGTCATATCCCCTTCTGCTCTAACTAATCCCTCGGCGATCCAATATCTGACAAGTGTATACATAATAAATTGACTATCCTCGGGAAATAATGCAAAATAGAGAAAACATTGTTTGAGATGAGGAGGTAAATCCTCATAGCTCAAGTACAATGCGTTGTTAACATCTTCAGGGAGGCCGGTCAAAGACCAAGTGGTGTTGTGAAGAACTCCCTCCCATGCCCTTCTATTATTATCCTTTCTGCATAGGACTCCTCCAATCGTCTTAACCGCGAGAGGTAAGCCGTCACATTTCTTCACAATCTCCAACCCAATATCTTTTAGACCCTCCAACTCGCCTTCTTCGCCATGATCGGAAATCACCTTCTTACAAATCAGAGACCAACCATCTTCAGGCGACAAAAGCTTCATTTGATGGATGTATACCGCCTTCATCCCCTTTGCGACATTTTGGTTTCTAGTAGTGACTAAGATCCTACTACCGCTCAGACCACTCTGTAAGATGTTTCGAAGCAAATCTTCCCACACTCGCTCTGTACTCCACACGTCATCTAACACAAGTAAAAGCTTCTTCCCACTTAAAGCATTCACAACCATCGGCTCGAGCGAAGCACGGGTTTGGAGCCCAGCAGGATCACCCCTTGCAGAAGTGAGAATTTCTTTCAATAGATTTACTTCAGAGAATTCTTTGGAGACGCATACCCACACCATGACAGGAAAGCTAGATTTTATGTCTGGATGGTTGTATATGAATTGAGCTAGGGTGGTCTTTCCTATCCCTCCAATCCCAGCAATTGCAAACACAAGGACTCCTCCTGATCTCCTCCTTCGTGTATATACCTCCTCCTCCTCCGTGGTGGTTAACATGGCAACAAGTTTCTTTGTATCCTCCTCAATTGCGGATCCTATGACATCAGACTCCACAATCGGAGATGACGTTCGGAAGAAGGGTGATCTAGAAGGAGGCTGATCAGTAGATGGAGAATATGTGGATGGGAATAGCTGGAACTGTGATCTCTCCTTGTATATATCATCAAGCTCGACATTGATATTCTTGATACGTCTACCGATCTGGTGACGCAGGCCTAACCTTCCGGTGCATGCACAAAGCAGCAGGGAGGATGAGGTACTGTAATTAGAAGAAGAAGGGCTTACCACCAGCTGGAGTAGTTGTTTCGTACGGAATTCATCAATGACATCGTCGGCATCATACACGACATCTCTCAGTCGACTCGTCCAGTGGCGGATGGCTGGGTCATGGAATGCCTTCTTCTCGGCGTCCTCTAGGACACTCTGGATCAGCTGAAGCTTTCCTTGTAGCTTGACGAGCTCTCCCTTCACTCCGAACAGCATCGCAACTTCTTCCTCGATGAGGGGGGCCAGCTTCTGGCCTAACAGTCCCACTGATGAGCTAAGTATCATTGCCATTTCCTTAGTACTCCCTCTTTCTCTAGTTGAGCTTAGCTCTCTAGCTCTCAAGCACAAACACAAGCAGAGCTGGTAATGTGAGTAATATAGGAACACGGTTTGAATAATAATTGATATGTCGTGTTTTGAAAATATCACATGGACGACTTTTATACTGAATTATTGATACTTCTTCATTAAAAGTCTCTCGAGTATCAACTTGCTTGCTGCATCAGACTCAATAATTGATCTGTCGACTGACTCACTACAGCCAGCCAACTAAATGCTGTTCCCACACTGAAGATTTGACTTTGTGGCTGATCAAAATTGTGAATAAAATTAGAGAAACTTGAAAATATATATACTTGTAGTACTCACAAAGGCCAAGAAGTAGCACTCAAGATGGATGCGACCAGGACTCTTGCATTGCTTATGAGTCAAGTCATTCGTACAAATCTTCTGGAGAAGAAAACAATCTGGCCTGGGACCGTTTGACAGCGGATTCGAAGACTGACATAAATAAACAACAGGCGCTTCCTCCCAAGGTAGCTGGGAAGTGTCGGCTTCAAATTTCTCTTATCCATCCATGTTACGTTTATTTTTAGTTCTTCTCTCTTTCTAAATTCTATATAAGGGCATGCACAATCGGGGAAAGTGCATTTCGTGATATAGGAATGCTAACTAATTGGATCGTGGAAGACCAACAACAAATTGGACAATGTTCTCTTATCCATCCTTGTTAATGGGCCGATCAACTTTTATGTACTGCATCATGTAAATACATATCAGATCCTTATCTTTTCTGGTATCTCATATCTTGTGTAACATAGAAAAGATAGGAGGTTCCTTATCTCCTATATCTTTTACTGATATGGTTTCATCATTGTTCATATATATGATATAGATACTTCTTATTTAAAATAGGGGGGGGGGGGGTGGGGGGGGGGGGGGGGGGGGAGGAAGAGAGAGACAGAAAAGTGTGAAGCTTTCAAGAGAAAAAGATAAAGAGAGTTCCGTAATCCTTCAGTTCCTTTAATAATAAAAGAAGTTACTGTGGCGATTTGAGGACGTAGCCCATGCATCTTGGGGTGAACCTACTTCAATTCGAGTGGGAGCCATGACATCTAGAGGAAGCAAAGTTTAAGATAGACAAGTTCGATGGACAGAACTTCACGTTCTGGAAGATGCAAATAACAAATTACTTGTATTCTAAAGATCTATAGCTACCACTGGGAGAATTGATGAAGAAATGAGAGATGAACAATGATGATTGGGAGATCTTTGATCCAAAGGCGCTGAGTGCAGTCTAACTTTCTCTCACATCATCCGTACAGTTTAATGTTGCTGACGAGACGAAGACTGAAGGCCTCATGAATGCTTTATCGAAGATGTATGGGAAGTCGTCCGCATCAAATAAAGTGTTCCTGATGAAGAAACTCTTCAATCTGAAATTAATTGATGGCATCTCTATCGCCATCCTACACAAATGATTTCAAGAATCTAATCCCACAACTGATAGCAGTAGATGTCACGTTTGGAGATGAACTGCAGGCATTGTTGATTTTGTCAGGCTTACCTAGCAGTTGGGATAGCCTACTGATTGCGGTTAGTAACTCTACTGGTTCAGAAAAATTGAAGTATGAAGATGTGGTTAGTGAGATACTCGGTGAAGAATCTAGAAGAAAATCATCCGGACATGTTGAGGCTACTGGGAGTGCCTTAAATGTATGGTCGGCAGAACCATGGGTACAAAACCAAGTCAAGGAGTAAATCAAGAAATCTGAATAGAGGAACTTTCAAGTGCTACAATTTTGACAACCCCGGACACTTAGCAAGAAGTTGTAGATTTCCTTAACGAACACAAGAAAAAGGTAGAGTCAAAATAAAAATCTTGGAGTAAATATTGCGGAGGCGAGTGATGATGTAGATGCTCTGATTTGTGTTCTCGATGGTAGACCGGAGATGTGGATTGTTGACTCTGGTGCTTCATTCCATGCCACATGGAATGTTGATGTGTTGAGTAATTACAAGCTAAATGTTGACGTGTTGAGTAATTACAAGGTAAGTGTCACCCAGAAAAGTGTCACCCACAAAAGTTTGCGCCCCCACCGAGACGGACTTGCATAACTCTCCACGGATCGGAGTTATGCGAGAAACTTCCAGAGTATTCCAGAAGATGGTGGAATCTTCCAGAAGACCCGAGAATCTTCCAGAAGGCCCGAGACCCTTCCAGAAGTCCCGAGTAACTTCCAGAAGGCCCAAGATCTTTCTAGATGGACCATGATCTTTCTGGATGGACTAGAAGCTTCCTTATAGTTATCTAGTAGTAGAATAATTCCTAGAATATTCTATTTCCAGAAGCTTCTTGTAAGCTTTGGAGGCCCTATAAATAAGTGGGAGGCTCATTTGTTCCTCACCACCCAAAGTTGTAATCTCTTTATAGTATAGTAAAGTTTTCATACTTCCAAACTTTCTCTTTTGCTCCATTTTGTTCTTAATATCGCCTTAGCGATCTAGCTAAGCAGGTTCGGGAAGGTTGGCACTGATCTTCGAGTAGGAAGCTTGTGCGCCGTACTGGTCGAAGTGTAGCCTGAAACACTAAGTCCGTGATAAGTGGTATCAGAGCGAAGGTCGGTTGGTGCCATGTCAACATCCGAAAAGATCCAGGAGGGACCCGCGTCGCCTAAGGAGTGGCACGTCAAGATCCACAAGAGGGGCAAAAGCAAGGAGACTACGGTGGAGCGTAGCATTGCCAATCTTGCCGAGCGTGTTGGGATTTTGAAGACTGGTTCGAGGGGCATGGAGATGCGCATGGGCTCTGTGGAGCAAAGCAATACGAGACTAGAAGAGTACTTCGATGGGTTGGAAAGTGACGTCGCTTCGTCCATGACAATCTTTCGGGAGCAATTCCAAGTGATCCAATCCGCACTTGAGGAGGAGCTCAAGGGACATAGTGCAGAGATTGAGGACTTGTATAGGAAGATCCAAGGCTACGACGAGCTAAAGACCGTGGTCGAGAGTTACGGAGAACTCAAGACCAGAGTTTCCATCTTGGAGAAGGCCGTTGCGAATGGTGGACCTTCGAGTAGGGAGGCACCGAAGAGACAGAAGGTCCCCGAGCCGAAATTTTTCAACGGGGTGCGAGATGCCAAAGAAGTTGAGAACTTCTTGTGGAACGTGGAGCGATACTTCAAGGCGTTGTACATCGATGATTGTAGTGCCCCGACCTACAAGATGCCTTATGATGGTTGGTTGGTTCGATGAAACCTTGTTGGACTTGGGAATATGCGAAGGATCGCTCAGAAGGCTATGCGATCGTGGCATAAATCGCCTTATGAATGTGAGTAGTATTGAACCCTTCGAAGATCCTTTAGCTTTACGCTTAATAAAAGGATAGTATGTTGTGTTTACTCGTTGAGTTGCTAAATAACATCTTGCATGGAACCCAGAAAGATAAAGAAAGATAAATAATCACATGACCCGTAAACTGTTATTGCTCAATGATGAATTGTATGTTTGCGTGCTTTGCAATGAGATACATTACAGGTGAAAGAAAAGTCCCAAATACTTGGACGGTGAATGTATCAAGCCTCAGCTCGATGAACATATGCTAAAACAGATGCTAAATCCTAAGAATTGGGCAGTGAGTATGCTTGAATGACGACCAATGAACGTATGGTATCAAGATGTGGGAAAGAGTTTGAGTAATAACATTCTATTATGCTTACACCAAGGCCCTGGATTGGGCAGATGGTAATGCAAGTATTGGCTCAAGGCAAGATGGCAATACGAATGAGAATGATGGCTTATTTACTTAGTTTTCCTTATCATGCATTATATGTTTTCTTCACAGATAAGTTGCATATATTTGCATTGTCATGGACAACTTGTCGACAAGGTAGTTCCCCAAACGGTATTCTGAGGCCTCGGAAACCGATTCGTCCTGGGGAACCTCGTGCTGAAGTAGTAGCACAGTGTTGAAGTAGTAGCACGGCGATTTGGGAACCTTTCGGACTGGACTAGCTTTCCGCTGCTGAAGGGAAGCCGTCTAACCATAAGTCCAAGATGGCGTGTCGCCAGTGACCTTCATATAGATAGGTCCAATGCTAATGATATCTTATGCACGCAGAGTAAGTCATTACTCAATTACAGGGAAGGATGTCGGCTGTTGGTAAGAATCACCTGAATGGTGATAATTATGACAATATGATACTGTTCCTAACCATGTCTTGTGTAGACAGAGTAAGTATTATAAATATACAGGGATGGTTGTACGACCGTAGGTAAGAAATCACCAAAAGGGTGATATCATATTGCTTACATTATGCTGGCTAAGAATAATATGCATGCTTTACTTTTGTCGGATATGAACTGCTAATTGATCTAAGGCAACGAGAAATACCACTTTTAATAATGTTCTATAACATTATTACTTAGTGTTGTCTTCTTAGGTGAGTTGGGCCAGCACCGCTCGCCAGTACATAGATGATGTACTGACCCATGTTTGTGGGCATCTTTTTAGGCACTCGTGCTTGGAGAAGTCGTTTGATCAATACTTGGCATCGATGAATCAGAAGGATGTGCAAAAGCTCTTCTTGCAAGACAATATCTTCTGCTATACGGGACATAATGTATGGAACAGTGTAACTCAGATGAACCAGTGAGATTATAAGCAAAGTCGGCATGTTCGGTTGTAAAAGCCTAAATGGCAAGTGTATATTCAGTTGGCTATTCAAGAGTCTTGTAATCTGTTGTCAACTCTTTATTCAACTGCAAGTCTTGTAATCCATTACAATTATCAATAAAGAGATACATTTTTTATATCTTGTGTGATTTCAATTTATTAACCTGGTTTTGCCGCGTTGTCATTATTTTCTAAGAAATTTCAGGAACTATAATGGTTTTGCGTTGTACAAGTGCAATCTAGACTTGTACGGCATCACGTCCAGTGGCTAGTTTTTGATCCTCCGGGATCCGGGCGTGACAATGATAATGCCGAGAAGGTGGACATTGCTTCACTCAATTTCACCGACGATGCTATGTTGTGATGGCATCAAAGGTGCATGGAGGCCGAGAAGGATTTGTGCTCGATAGAGACATGGGAGGATGTCAAGAAGGAGATTAAGTCTCAGTTCTATCCGGAGAATGTGGAGTCTGCAGCGAGACGAAGCTTGCGGTAACTCAAGCATACCGAGACGATCAAGGAATACATTGCAGAGTTTACATGCTTGATGCTCGTGATATCTAGCATGGGCAAGGAGGATCGTTTGTTCTCCCTCGATGGACTCAAACCGTGGGCGGCTCAAGAATTACAACGATAGAGGATGCAACGACAAAGAATTGCAACGACACGGGCGTTGGTTGACACAGATGCCACTCATAACTTTATCTCGGGTGCGGAGGTTCATCGCTTAGGTCTAGCCTTGGAAGAAGATTCAAGCAAGATGAAGGTAGTCAATGTGGAGGCGCATCCCGTGCAGGAGTAGCCAAGGGGGTCCATATAGCGGTGGAAAATTGGTCGGGTGTTGCCAATTTTACTGTTACGTCGCTGGATGACTTCAAGATGATACTGGGCATGGATTTTCTTATCGCGACTAAGGCGATTTCGATGCCACATTTAGTAGTTGTCGGCTTCATGGAGGAAGGCTCTGTTGGCCCAATGATGGTATCATGTTTTTGAATATGGTTAATATGTTAAGTTTAGCATTTCATTATCACTAATCTTCATACTATCGCTATAGCATTTCTACTTATACTTATACCTTTGGTGATATGTGCCTATTGGTTTACATATTAGTGATATGAGCTTATCTATCTTAAATTTAATCGGGTTGCCAAAATCAAAACTATGTTTTTGATTGTGGTCATTCAATTAAGTTTAATCATTATGATATCACTAACATTTATGCTATCACCTTAGCAATTATACTTAAACTCAGCTTTGTCCTGATGTACATTAAACTTATCATACTTGCTACTATGTATATTGCTTTGTTCGTCTAACATGTACATGCAGAAAAGCAATAAGCAAGATCAATGTGGACATATGCAATGAAGAAATCATGGTGGGCCAAAGACGATGGATCCCACAAGATTTTTCTGAACCACCCGACGACATCTCTGGAGCCACGCACCGGGGGTTCCGCTGCCCGGTCAGCGGACGGGGGTCAAGGGGACAGCGCCCCTCGTCGGGGGTTCGGGGGCGAAGCCCTCGAAAGGTATTCAGTTTTTACTAACTGGATATCTTTGGACAGCTGCCGCCAAGGGAAAAAGCCAGCACCTATCAAAGGAAAAAGCCAAGCCATGCCATCATCATTTCAAGACTCTGAAGAAGCCTGCACCTGTCTAAGTTTATCTGGAGTCTGTAATGAGTCTTAGGAATTATTGTAAACACAAGAAATGGATGGAAAAATCGAAAGCTAGGGCAGAAATAAGCCCAGGATCATTTTTGGTGGAAACGGCATACCGACGGTATACCGGTGTATACCGACAGTATACCGGTTTTTGTTCACAGAAAGTTTTTGTTTACAAAACCGGCATACCGTCGGCATACCGGTCCATACCGACGGTATACCGCTTCCGAAACGTTGAAATTCCAACGGTCGGATTTCCAGCCATTAGTGATCCCAACGGCTATATTTCTAGCCATTGCAATCCCAGACCGGTATACCGCCGGTATGCCGGATCATACCGGCGGTATGCCGGTTCGTGGACTGAAAAGTTGCCTTGAGCTCTTTTCAATGCTTTGGTTATAAATAGCCTTGAACCCCTTCATTCAAGGTTGATGCTTTGAGCCTAAAAATTTCTAAACCACCAAAGCCTATCCACAAACAACTCTACAAAGCTTTCATTTGTCATTCATAAATTGTGTTAGAGTTATTGAGTTGAAAAGTGAGATCTTCATCCTATTGTATAAGGAGATCAAAACCTATTGTGAAAGGTTGAAGTTGGAGAGTCTTCGTATCCAAACTCTCGGTTGAAGTTGGGGAGTCTTCGTATCCAAACTCTCGGTTGAAGTCGGAGAGCCCTTCGGATTAAAGCTCTTGTGTAAGAAGTTGGCGAGTTCTTCGGATCCAAACTCGTGTGTAACTATTTTCTCAAATAGTGGATTAAAGCCGGAGACAGTTCCAGGACTGGACTGCCTCTTAGGAGGATACCAGGATACATCGGGTGTCGGTATTGTGTTTGCTTCTTCTCTTGCACTTATATTTTTAAATTGCCAATTAGCTTATGCTAAGTGCTTGATTAGTTAGCTTGACCCTATTCACCCCCCCTCTAGGGTTCCTACAGGCTCATCGTGCATGGTGAAAGCTGCACGAGGCAAGCCTTCGAAGGGGAAAGCTATCTCTGCTAATCAACTCAAGAAGGGTGGCAAAAGGGGAACGACATACCTAGCGGTGCTCGAGAAGAAGGAAGGCTTCGAGGAGGAATGCCTTTCGTGCGAGACCAAGTGTCACGCCCCGACCCAGAAAATCGCTCATCCTCGCTTGATTTTACCCGAATCATCGTCCTCGCTGGGGCGTGATGCCGCACAAACCTGGAGTTAGCCTCGTGCAAGGCAAGATAACAGGTTCACGTAGTGTTTATCCCAAATTGATAGCATTTGCAGTGGAAGAAACATGGTATATAATAAGAATCTCTTTTATTGATAAATGAACTTTGGTTACAAAGGCACTGAATAGCCTAACTCATAAATAATGCCAATTGGCTTTACAACATTCATGATTTCTCTAGCTCATAAAGGATTACATTATTCCATATATTATGCCTCTTTATAGCCAACAAGTAGTCTTTAGCTGAACATCTCCATGTTGCAAGTCCAAACGCCAATACGGTAGCTCATCTCGAAACGCTAAGGACTCCATGCCTCGGCGCATCCAAGCCAAGCCCCGTCCCGAGCCGAACATATCCCGAACCTACGAGCAAACTAGTGGAGGATTAGTACTTTCGTCCTCGCTGTACTAATCAAGACCCACTCGCCATAAACCAACACTAAGTAAATTTAGTGAATCATGCATCTTTATTTGGTGATATTTCTATTATTGCCTTAGGATCAGTTTCATGGCAATGTAAGCAGTAAAACATGTTATCAAAAGCAACTGAATCATAAAGGTGTCCAATACCGTGTCCCTGCAATAGATACGGTTAGACATAATATGAACATAAGCATAATGATCGTGCCCATCTCCGTCTCAAATCTCCAAGCCTGCAATCGTTAGAAATTCGCATAACCAACCAACAAATCACGCAACCAACCAATCAAACTTAAGCATAAGCATAAGGGTAGCAGGCTCTGCGCCTGCACCCAATTTTAATCTCAAGTTTACCGGCCCTATCTATATGAAAGGTCACGACGTTCCGCACCGTAATGGACTGGTATCTTAACATGTAAGCCGACGATCACTCCACGTACGGGTTGCTAGCCCAGTAGCCGAAGGATCCTAAACTTACTAGTATTGTGGCTTATCACATCAATAGGAGGGCGCAATCCGTCTGAATGAAGTGCACCACGAAGACTCCTTAATTTCCTCTGCGGTCGAACGGTCCTGGTGCCCCAGCGATCCTACGTTCGAGGGAAGCCTGCACCCGTACACGGGCCATCCGAGTCCACTGACCATGCAATACGTGCCTGAGTTTCATACAACCAAACAAGTTCGCATATCTCTATCCCGTTAGCATAATGCCCCATTCGATAGTTTCGTCACAACATTTGTGCCACAACTGTCCTCTTCGTAACGAAGCCATCTATTATGAGTCTCGTGCACTTACGCATACCTTGACACATATATCTTCCTTCTTTCGAGTCGTACATTCGATGCACGTTTCGATACCGTATTTCTATGTTCTATGCCTTAATGTTCAATGTTCTTCCGAGTCGTGCACTTGATGCACATCTTAATATTGTCTTTCGATGTTCTAGCATCAATGTCCTATCGCGACTCGTGCACTTGATGTATGTCGTCTCAATTGTTCAATATTCTATCTCAATGTTTGACACACACTAAGACCTTTACTCGATTTGAGCCATGCTTGTTAACTCGATAGTAGCATACGCATACAAGGATACATTTTATTAGGCATGAAGGAGTAGGGAGAAGGGTTAAGAACCTGCCCACCTTAAGCCGATACGTCTTGTCATTTCGTCGAGATTATGCGGCTCGATTCCATAACTTTGTTGCACAGCCAACTTTTTTGACTTAGCCATTCGAACACTTTATGTTCCTTTGAACTACTCGACCGATTCTGCCTATCATGCCCATGCCACAATTTGTTGCAAGGTGACGATTTAGTTTTGTGGACACCATTTCGAATAAGGCAAAATGTCGACCTCTTACAATTTAGCGTAAAAGCGTAGCCTGCACACGAAATCAATTAGAGTCAATTATTTCTTTGAATCGGACTTATGCCTCGCATCGCTTCAATTTATATATTCGAATCGACTTAAAGCTTTCTTTCGGGCCAACGTAACTCTTGTATCGATTCGCATCGATATTTCATCGGGTCAACGCAACTCTTCGAGTCAACGACTCATCATAATGTACCGTGCGGAGCGGGGCATTACACCAAGGGTGTTGCAAAGGGGTGTCCCGAGGAGCCACTTTCGCGAAGGAAGGTGGACCGTGCTATCGGACTGGGCACGAGTGCAAAGAAGCGTGTCGCAAGCTATGCGGAGGCAGAAGCGATGAGGCGGAGTAACTTACGCAAGGAGTTGCTCAAAGTTCGTGGAGGAGCTCGTGGAGGACATTCAGGTCGACATAGTTGCAAGGGGACTCGCACACGCGGAGGTGTGGAGAACTATGTGAAGCCACGAGACAAGGGGGATCGGTGACTCGATAGCCCGCACAAGACTCGTCTTGTGCCGAGGAGGGCACAGACCGAGGCCAGAGTTGGGCAGGTCTGGGAGGCGTCACACGAGACGCACAAAGAAGGGACTATGCACAGCGATCATGCCTATGAGAGTGGACATCATTCCGAGACTTAGTGCACCGGTCGACGAGGGCGTCGACGAAACATGTGGGGGAGAATGTCACGCACAAAAGTTTGCTCCCCACCGAGACGGACTTGCATAACTCTTCACGGACCGAGATTATATGCGGGAAGCTTCCATAGTGTTCCAGAAGATGGTGGAATCTTCCAGAAGACCCGAGAATCTTCCAGAAGGCCCAAGTATCTTCCAGAAGGCCCAAGATCTTTCTAGATGGACCATGATCTTTTTGGATAGACTAGAAGCTTCCTTATAGTTATCTAGTAGTAGAATAATCCCTTGAATATTCTATTTTCAGAAGTTTCTTGTAAACCTTGGAGGCCCTATAAATAAGTGGGAGGCTCATTTGTTCCTCACCACCCAAAGTTGTAATATCTTTCTAGTATAGTAAAGTTTTCATACTTCCAAACTCTCTCTTTTGCTCCACTTTGTTCTCAATATCGTTTTATCGAAATGTAGCCTAAAACACTAAGTCCGTGACATAAGGGAGAATATGGCAGAGTCTACCTTGGTGATGATGAACCATGCAAGATTATTAGAGTTGGAGATGTAAAACTTCTTAGGGCCCGTTTGGTAAACCCTATTTAGAGCTGGATTTTAGTATTTTATAGATTTGGAGTCAAATTTATAGAATCCTATGTTTGATTGGAGATGGATTTGGATATAAAAAGTATGACCAAATCCAAAATTTGGATTTAGAAGGAAAATAGTTGGATTTGGGAGAAAAAAGTTAGTTATTTTTTAATAATTTTGTTGTTCTATTAAATATTTAGATAATACTAATTAATTAATTAATACTTAATATTTTGTTATATCTTAATTTTCTATAATTATTATTTTTACAAAATATGTAATTTATACATAATTAAAAATTAACTAATAGTTAATTAAAAAGTAGTCATTATTATTATTTAAAAAAAATTATAACTAATAATTGGTTATTATTTTTTATAAAAAATTTGACTAATAGTTTGTTATCATAATTATAATCTAAAACAATAGTTTATTAATTAATAATTTTATTATTTAAGATTTTATAATAATCTTAACTAATCATATATAACTTTATTAATCATAATTATAGTAATTTATTAATCATAATGATAATCTTAATTAATAATTTATTAATTAATATCTAATTATAATTATAATTAATAATTTATTAGTCTTATTATAATCAATTAATAATTTATTAATTACTATTTTATTATAATCTTTATGAATAATATTCTAACAACAATTATAATCATTGTTAATAATTTATAATTTACAATTTAATAATTAATATATTATAATATTTTTCATTAATAATTTATTAATCATCATAGTCTTAATTAATAATTTATTAATCATAACTATTATCATAATTATAACAATTATTAGTTCTAACTATAATTATGATTATATATTAACTAACAATTAATTTACTATTTTACTAATTATTTTTTATTATAATCACAATTATTAATTTTTTAATCTTAATTATTAATTTATTTCATAACATTTTATTATAATCTTAATTAATTAATTAATTTATTATAATTATAATCTTAATTAATTAATATTTTTTTATAATCCAATGGCAAAATTTATTTTTTTTCCAAAAAATGGATTTGGATTTCAACCAAATCCATTGGACAAACCAAACAATAGATTTGGTAAATCGGATTTGGAAATTCAAGATTTGGATTTGAATTTTGGATTTCCAAATCCAAATCCCATTTACCAAACAAGCCCTTAGGGCCCGTTTGGTAAACCCTACTTGGAGCTAAATTTTAGGGTTTTATGGTTTTGGATTCAAATTTATGAAATCCTATGTTTGGTTGGAGATGGAATTGGATGGAAAGTATGACCAAATCCAAAATTTGGATTTGGAAGAAAAAAAAAGATGGATTTGGGAGGAAAAAATTAGTTATTTTTTAATAATTTTATTGTTCTATTAAATATTTAGTAAATACTAATTAATAATTAATTAATTAATACTTAATAATTTTTATATATATTAATTTTCTGTAATTATTATTTTTAAAAAATATTTAATTTATAGTTTATTAAAAATTAACTAATATTTAATTAAAAAGTAGTCATTATTATTATTTAAAATTTATTATTTTTATAACTAATAATTAGATATTATTTTTATAAAAATTTTAACTAATAGTTAGTTATCATAATTATAATATAAAAGACTCATTTATTAATTAATAATTTTATTATTTAGTATTTTATAATAATCTTAATTTATAATTTATAATTTATTAATCATAATTATAATCATAATTATAATAATTTATTAATCATAATGATAATCTTAATTAATAATTTATTAATTAATATCTAATTATAATCATAATTAATAATATATTAGTCTTATTATAATCAATTAATAATTTTTTAATTACTATTTTATTATAATCTTTATAAATAATATTTTAATCACAATTGTAATCATAGTTAAAATTTAATAATTAATATATTATAATATTTTTCATTTATAATTTATTAATCATCATTACAATCATCATTATAGTCTTAATTAATAATTTATTAATCATAACTACTATCATAATTATAATAATTATTAATTCTAACTATAATTATAATATTAATTAATAATTAATATACTATTTTATTAATTAAATTTTTATTATAATCATAATTATTTATTTTTAATCATAATTATAATCTTAATTATTAATTTATTTAGTAACGTTTTAATATAATCTTAATTAATTAATATATGTATTATAGTTATAATCTTAATTAATTAATATTTTATTATAATCCAATGGCAAAATTTATTTATTTTATCCAAAATATGGATTCGGATTTCAACCAAATCTATTGGACAAACCAAACAATGGATTTGGTAAATGGAATTTGGAAATTCAAGATTTAGATTTGGATTTGCATTTTGGATTTCCAAGTCCAAATCTAAATCTCATTTACCAAACAAGCCCTTATGTCCAATGGAATGGAACTAAAGTTAGAGAAGGTCAGACATGTACCAAGTTTAAGGCATAATTTGATTTCAGTCAGCCAGCTGTCTGAATCTGGTCTGAAGACCACCTTCACCAAGTATGAATGGAAGGTAAGCAACAATGCATTAGTGATAGCATAGGAAAGAAAGAAGGAACGTTGTATGTGACGTCTGGCACTGTAATGACCCGTCCCGCTCAATTCAACCGGAGGAATCAAAACGTCAACGACATTTGGACTTAGCCATGCAACGGCTTGCTCGAAGTTCTGCTAGGTCGAGGCAACTCCTCGCTTAGGTGGGTGGCTTCGGTGAACTTGTTTCTGCTTGGCCTTCACACTAATAAAGTGGATGTTTTTAAATGCACAAGTTAGGCTTGATAATAAAAGAGATGAATCCACATAGCTAAGGAAATAATCCACATTGGGTCAGATTGAGTTAGAATATGGAAAGGTCCTACGGTCGGCTTAGAAATGTTGCATGACGTGCTTTCAAAATCGACACTCGATCCTTCGTCCCGCGGTTTAAGGGAAGGAAAAGTTGGTCTATGTTCCCACAAGGCTATGAACTTAGCATAGTCATAGACGTCGCACGATATAAGTGCTTGGTATAGCATAATTGTCCCACAAGTCTCAATGCATGTTTCTACGGTGTAAGGCTTGGCATAGCCTTTGCTCGTCCCACGGGTTAAGTGGTATCGCACGATTGAGTTAGGCAAAGTTATGCCAAGGGCTATCAAAGTTATAGCAAGCACAGTCCCACGATTTTTGCGGTTGTTAAGCTACACAGTCCCACGGTTTTACGGCTTGATATAGCCATAAGTTCCCACAGTATCAAGGCCCATCATATAGAGTATGACTTGGACGGTAGTGTCGCACAGGACACAATTGGTTTAAGGCATGAAAAATGGTTGTTTCAGTAAAAAGTATGCCACGGTCTATGGCATATATGGAAACCTGAGAAATATGTTGGGACTGTAGGCCAGTCGTCGAGGAGAAAGATGTTGGCACTGTAGGTCAGTCGCCGAGGTAATTCCTGGTTTGGGCTCTGCAAAGAAGTATGAAAAGTAAAGAAGTGAAGCAAAGGAAGTAAGTTGTGACGGTTAGACCATGCATTTACGTTGAGTCTAGAAGTTCTCGTAGGTGCATAGTCATGGACAACTTGTGCACAAGGTTTCGTGCCCTCGATTCGGTAGCCTGGAGCTACAGGACCGTATCGTCCTAGTAGGGAAGCAAGGTAGTTAGGCAAGAACATGCCACGGTAATTCGAGGACTTGAGCAGGGCTAGCTACCCTTGGCTGCAAGGGTCTCGTCTACACCACCTACATGTCCAAGATGGCTTGAATTGCCAGTGACCTTTCATATAGATAAGTTAGTGTGCTGAGCGGCAATCTGCATGCATGGTCGATCTTAACAAAGGAAGTGCAAGCACGGCATGAATTGAGTCAAGAAGGTATGCACGATTGCAACACCAGTAAGGAGCCTCAGATGTGGCTACAAGTAAAGACACGTGCTTCGGTACGAGATATGGCATCGAGTATTGAGTCGTTTACTCAGAGTTGCATAAGTTGGGATTTGAGTCGTTTCAAGTTAAGTCAAGAAGGACAGTAAGACAAGTTTTGGTTAAGTCATGTTAAGTTGTAAGATACGACCTCGATGTGAAGCACGTACCGAGTTTATGGCACGACCAAGTTGTTACGTTTCAAATATGGGCCGAAAGGCAAGCACGAGTTGATTATTTAATGTTGATGGCACGGTGATGGTCTAGAGACACAAAATAGGTCAGGCGTCTATGTCCTAAAACTGATCCTAAGGTAAGATTAGAAAGACAATCAAAAAAGAATATGCTGTACAAACTAAATGAACGTGTTGGTTTTGTATGGATGGGCGAGGAGCTCACACCACCAGTATGGTTGGTACAAACCACACAACAGTTGCATGCGCAGGATACAGGTACCTGCTTGTCGAGGAGGAGCTCGCTTGGACGCATCGAGGCACGGAGTCACCTTGGTGTTTGGAGGTGTACGGCCGCATGGAGTCTGGACTTATACGGGACATAATGTATGGATATCGTCTTATGAAGCATCCGCTGGTTTGTTATGTTGTATTGAGAGATAGAGAGAGCTGATTGACTTGTAAATAGAAAGAAAAGTAAGCTTGAGCGACTTGTAATCTTGCCTCGTGCCATATTTGTAATCTTTGTTTCAGAATCAATAAAGAGCTATTTTTATGACTTATGTTGTTTCAACTTTCCGCTGGCAACATACTATTTATTCAATGTTTTTGCTTCGAGACTTCTTTGTTACGACCCCATCACTTAGCCCGTAATCGGCCGTTATGGAACCCGCCTTGCGTGAGCATAATCTAGGCTCACACGGCATCACACCTTAGCGAGGACGATTGCTCCTCTGGGAATGGGGCGTGACAGGCACCACCCATAGTGCGATAGCATTAGCAGCAGCAACAACAGTGAGTCCCAACACATGGCACTGCAGGTTGGGACATATGAGTGTGAAAGGGATGCAAATCATGCACTCTAAGGGAAAACTACCAGGTTTGATGTCAACGAAAATTGACTTCTGTGAAGATTGTGTTCTAGGAAAGCAACATAAAATTACCCTAGGGACAGATAAAAGACAGTAGAAGCCTCATAAGTTGGAGCTAGTTCATACAGATGTTTGGGGGCCCGCACCAGTAGCATCAATAGGTAACTCTCGTTATTTTGTCACATTCATTGATGATGCATCTAGGAATCACTGGGTATATTTTATGAAGAACAAGTCTGATGTGTTTCAAGTGTTCAAAAATTGGAAGACTACTGCAGAACTTAAGATGGGTACAAAGTTGAAATGTCTAAGGTAGGACAATGGTAGGAAATATTGTAGTACTGAGTTTGAAAAATATTGTGTTGAGAACGATATTAGGCATCAGAAGACCGTGCCAGGAACACCACAGCAGAACGGTGTAGCTGAGAGAGCTAATCGAACACTATTGGAGAGAGCTTGTCACGACCCGCACCCACTGTGAGGGTACAAGAACGTAACAACGCCCAGCCTACGTCGCAGTGTCGCCGATAGAACGCTGTCCTAGGTCAATCATCTAACAATATAAAGGTACCTGTACAGTGTATACACTCCGAGTGGAGGTGACATAGCAATATACAGTCTCAATCACATCTAAGGCAGAATGATAAAATAGAAAGATAGATAAAGAAATAAATACTGAAATGAGAAAATCCACATAAATACAACCAGAGAGTCTAAGTGTCTACTGACATAACAATTCAGAACATCCAGCTCAATGCAAGTCTCTAATACTGAATATGATAGAATATATACAATCCAGACCTCAAATGATAGAAATAGTAAACCTAGACTAGGGAGCCTCAGTCTCTAAGCTAGTGAATCAGGCTAGAAATCTGGGTCACACATGTCATCTACAGCTGTCCCATAGAAGGTGTCTATGCAGGCCTCATCCTCTGTAATATTTTCAACAGGTCCAGTCAGGACAGAAGCGAGCACAAAATATCTCACGCAGTTCATATCAAGTTAGAAAATATAAAGTATGCAATAGATTTAGGTACATAAAACGCTGAAAGAAGAATGTATATGAAAAACGGTAGAGATTTGATAACAGGAAATATCTATATATGATAAGTAAGAACTGTAAGCCAACTGTGATTTAGAGTACAATATGGTTATATAAACAGTTTAGGACAATGCAATGGTAAATCCATTGTACGTGGGTGTACAATAGACATATACAATAGTTATACAATGTTGTGCAATACGCTTTGAGTACATAACCAATTCTACTCTCCCTCCTCAATCAATACATAAAGATCCACTCCAGTTACGTTATCTTATACAATAGTGTACAATGTTATACAATGGATGTACAATATTATACAATAGATGTACAATGTTATACAATAGTTGTACAATGTTATACAATAGTATAAAATTGTCTATCCTTGGAACTCATGTGATAATGAGAGCACAATATGCACAATGAGTATACAAGGATATAGGTATTCAATAAATACAATATGTAAGTGAAACGCACATCATAATATGTATCTAGTGAATACAAGGGGATAATATCTCAAAAGAAGATCCATATAGTACCAATCCGTGATAACAATCGTGTCAGCATCAAGTACAGTAATCTAGAGCAAGAATGTAAATCCAGATAAGTATGAAACGGTCAGAGAATGTACTCGCCTGATATCCTGAGTGTCTGAAGAGAATATACTGTTCGAGGAGTGGTGTCTGTCTCCTATAGAACAGTACAAGTCACTATGAGTCTAAAATAATAATAAGATGCCTTAAAATGCATTCTAAATAAATTCTAGGTCAATCTAGGTCAAACCTAAGTCACACCAAGCTAAACTAGGTCATACTGAGCCAAATTGGGTCACACTAGGACAATCAAGGTCAAACAAGGTCACAGGAAATCAATCCAAGTCAAACTAGGTCAATTTGGGTCAAGGGTTGACTTATAGTTGACTTTTGGTCAAAAAGTCAACTATGGTCAATTCTGGTCAATACGGAGTCAACCCTAGGTCAAACAAGTCACATGTTGACCAGCATGCGCCTGCACTCGGGATTACCCACCCAATTTTGAGCTGTAAGTACTGTTACTTATTTAATTAATCGTGGACCATCAGTTGTTCTGAATTTTGCAATTCCTAAGAAGAATGGATAGGAAAAGTTGTGAGCTTGTCACATTTGAAGACGTTTGGGTGTGTCGCTTATGTTATGATAGAGCCACAGCAGAGGTCAAAACTGGATGCTAAGTCCAAGAAATGCACTTTTGTTGGATATGGAAGTGAAGAGTTTAGTTCCAGGTTCTATGATTATGAGAATCAAAAAAATTGTGAGGAGTCGAGATGTGGTTTTCAATAAGAATGTAATGTATACGGACAAAAATAGTGTTACTCAGGACGATATTAGTTGCGAAAACATTGAGTTCCACATTCCAGAGAACAAGATCATGGAGCTAAGGACAGAGAATCAACAGAATGTGGATGCTACTAAGCAACCACATATTGAGCAGTCGATGAATGAGGAAACAGAAGTTGCAGAAGATGAGAATACAGCTATACCGCTGACACAACCAACAATATTGAGAAAGTCAACCAGAATTACTAGAGGGAAGGCTCATGTGAAATATTCACCCTCACTCCATTATTTATTGATGACAGATAATGGAGAACCAGAGTTTGTGGAAGAAACCAATTAGATACATACTCGTGTTGAGTGGGAGTATGCAATGGATAATGAGATGTCCTTGATAAAGAATCGGAC
>JANAVB010013400.1:7142526-7152526 GCA_029216955.1 Iris pallida
CAAATTAGCTAGGATTGCCTGTCCTTAAGTCCAATTCTGGACACAGGAGCAAAACGGTAATTTCGGGCAAAAACGATGTCCGCCGTTGGACCCGCTTTGCACCGAAAAGCGTGCCAGAGTCAACGGTCTCTAAACTCGTCAAACTACATGTCTACGGATCCAGTTTTCCGATACGAATCCAACCGTATGTCCAGAGTTGGATTCCGGTGGGCCGTGCACAAAATCGCCCGTTGAGTGGGACCGTGGGACCCGCAAAACGACGTCGAATTCAACTGTCTCAGAATTGGACCAAACTTGGCATTCAGGACCAGAAAAACGATACGGTCCTGATGGCGCAAGTTTCGTCTCGATCTGACGAGCGTGCACAAAGTAATTGAAGAATTTGCAAAGTGCACGATACGGTGAATTTCGACGGATACGCATCAAATTCGTCGCGCACACGCGACCAATTTGAATTCCGCCAAAGCCCACACGACCATGAAGCCGTTACGCAGCTTTCGATGTCTTCGGTTCGCGACCACGTCGTCCGGAATGGCGGGACGCACGTCGTGTGGGTCAATTTTCTAGTTTTCGAAACATGTTTTTCATGATTTTCAATCTGATTTCTACTACTGTCTAATCCACGATAAATAAAACTAATAATGCGGTTTTCTTCGTGGTTAGGTTGCCTAAACTTCTGTTCAAATACAATTTTGAAATATCAGAAGGACCGGCGAGAAATTGCCTTCCAAAGTCGATGTTGGGACTGGATTCGTATTCTGTTTTCGAACAGAATTTCCGTGACTTCAAGTCGATTTCTCCTAGGCTTTTAATATGATCTATATTAATCTAACTAAAGGGATGTAAAGTTAGTTGAGTTGGGAGCATACCGGAAGAAGCGGATCAGAAAACGATTGAGCGTGCGTCGAGAACGCACGACGCGAAGTCGGCCTCGCGAAACGCTGCTACTGCCCTGCTGTTTCGGTTCAGTCGCGCGCGCGCGCGTATCCGCGCGCCTGGCCGTCGGCGGTGCGCGGCCGTCGGGGGTGCGCCGCCCAGGTGTGGGGAATGGCTGCGTAGGTTAGGGTTTAGGTTTCGATAGGTTCTTTCTCGATCACTTACGGTTATATATATCCGTATATATGAATCTACTCTCGGTTTTTATCCATATGTATACTGAGTTGTTCATTTGTGAACAGGGAGGGGTCGGGCCTTTGGCTCTGTTGGTTTCAGCTGGGTTTGATGGTTTGCTTTTATTATTATTATTATTATTAATTTATTACCCATTTGTTTTATCTATATGTATATATGTATATACACACACATATATACATTTATATATATACACACATATTACCATATATATTTATATATACACACAATTACATATGTATATTTTATATACCTACACACCTATACATAATATATTTATATATACATATAAATACACTCTTTTGATATACATTTATATATACATACCTATATATTTAATATACACTTGTATATTAACACAAACATTTATATAATTACCTATATATTTAATATGAGCTCCTATATATATAAATAACTATACATTTAACATACCTTTGTATAATAAAAACCAATTATTTATGAAAATAAATAATAAACCATTAAAACAATTTGCCAATACATATATGCATTTTATGTATTTATATATATAAATACACACACGCATATATTTATTCACCTGATAAAGAATAAATTTAATAATAACTAATGAAGATAAATTGTTTATTCTCAACAACCATAATAATAATATTAATATTATATATCCTCAACAAAACAATAATGAAAATCAATAAGCCAATAATTAATTATTTATAAAATCAAAAATCACCATTTAAATACAATAAATAATTAATAAAATATTTTCATATTTCCGGGAAGGGATGCTACAAATCTACCCACCTTAAAAATAATTTCGTCCTCGAAATTCCAATTCCTAACTATTCCTTAAAAATCAAAGTCTACTATCACCTTAATATCCTTAATTTAATTCCTCAAAATATTTTATAACCTTCTCTAGTCATTTCGTAACTACGATACTTCAAGGACTTCTACCCACCTTTGGTCACACTACTCCTCAAAACATGGTCACTAAAATCTTGTAATCTTCTAGCTAGTTGCTAATAATTCTACCAAAATATTTAGAACATATGGTATCTATAATCCCTCATATCTACAAACAACCAATTATTCAATAATCAAGTAATATTACAATAACTTAAGAATTTCTGATGAATTCTAGACAGCACGATTATTCGTCACCCCGAAATAGGAAGGGACGAGAATCAAGAGTACATGAAGGCAAGGGAGAATAATCGGGAATGATTTCAAATAGTTCAGTTCTATAGTCCAAATATGGTGGTATGCATGGATGAGTGTTATTGGGTCTTAATGGGTTCCCTACCTGGACATCATTCATTGGTTTAATGAATCTTGGATTTCAATCTATATTGGCTGGACAAGATTCCAATGATAAAACTATTTCTACTAGGTTAGGGTAACATAGACTAGGTTTCAACCCAAGTGGTTGAGCTAGTTGCCCGTCAAGTTGGTTAGCTAGGTCTCTCAAGCCCAAAATGTGCCTTTAGTGACTTTCGTGTTTAGTAGCACATGAGGCCTCATTTGGGTGACGCACTAGTGGTATGTGCGAAAGGGGCTTCGAGTATATCACAACCATATGTTGGGTCGCAGGAATTGAGTCGAGTTTGAGGCTCTAATGGTATTCGAAAAGTATGCCAGGTAGGTACTATGGTAAGAGTTATAGCTAGTCCTTATAACCTGAAAGTCATAGCACAAAATAGAGTACAAGGGGACAGATTTGAGTGGGGCATAATATACCTAGATGAAGGTGGACTCGTCTAGATCTTGCATGTAAAATTTGTTGGGAGGTAACAGCTAGTCTCGTGCTCCAAATGTTAATGACACGGCCGGGGACACAAAATCACCTAAATGGAAAGTGGGAGTTCACGGGACACTAATTATCATTCTAATAGAAATTATTCTAATCAATCGATAATCCTCGTGTATCTTAAAATTGAGGAGGCTTACAGTCTACCCACCTTAGAAACTAAGACATGGTTTTAGGAATAAGGAGGTTAGAAGGATTCCAAAGTCCGGATATTGTACCTCGACTCTTGCTAATGAAGAATAAGGCACGGCGTATCGAAATACGGAGATATAAGTCAAGTCAAGGATCATTCCTCATTAAATGGAAAACGAGTGCGCGTGCAATGAAATATGGTCGATAAAATAGAATGACCTACTCGTCCACCGTATACATGAGTTGTCGACGGGGTAACCATCTCTAAGGCACAGCATATGAAAAAGATTTCCAACAACTGGGTCGTGCATTTCTATTTGTGTCGGGTCTTCCAAGCTATTGTCGCAGGAGTTTCCAGTTAAAACAAACTTCAAACAAATAATTAGAGGCTCACAATAATTGGTCTGCTAAGCATAGGTAGTCTCCTAGGTTGGCATTTGGCTGAGGGTAAAACCCTAATCATTCTTAGACTAGAAGATCAAGATTAGTAGGTTTAGTGTCGAAGGAAGGACGAGTAACTCAAGACAAGGTTCCAGTCACAGAGCTGGCCGATGGTAGCTACACTTGCGTATACAACTATCATAGCCATGGGAATACCCTATATCCACCTATTGATTACGGCTTTCGTCTCCCCAATCAGTGAAGACGAAAAACGATAAAGAGTTCAATAGAGATGTTACTGAACGCAATTACATGATTTAAGGACGAATGTTTAATTCAAGAGGAATTGTCAAAGCAGACGTGGATGAGATCCTAGAGACATCTATATCTCAATCCACATAGGATAATTATATGAAGAGCGAACCAATCGCATCATGGTTAATCAGACCGTAATACAATGATTCTGAGTAGACAATATGTTAGCGGGCGTCCCCAATAAACATACGTCTTGAATTAAGCTCGATAAAAGGGTAAGCTTGCAAAAACTAGGTTGAGATAGTAGAATGGTCAAGGTAGTCGGAATACAAGTACGCGAGATTTTTGGAAAGAGGAGCTAGTAGTTCGAGTTTTGAGAAAATTAAAATCTTACCTGGTGTTCTTGCTTATACAGTCTTCCTACTATCTTCCTATCCATAAGGCCTTGGTCGACTAATGGGTTATGGAATTCTAATTCCTATAGTCTGGATAAACTTGTTATTGTCGGTCAGTTACCTTGTTAATAGATCACAAGGATCACGGGTTGGGAGACACGTTATTCAACTGGCAGAACTTTCACTAATATTGGTTTTAGATCTTAGGGTTATACAGGGCAGTCTCTATTCTCCATAATATCCTAAACTTGTAATCACATCAGAAATCATTTCACCGAGAATTACGCCTTGCCCGTATACTCTGGCTACGGCAAACCCTTGGTTTCGTGATTCAAATGTGATAGGCTATCAGACACTCTACCTATATTGACACAAGGGTATCTAAGATCTAAAGGAGTCAACGAGAACATAGTTTCTGCAATGTTCCATAGACTATGATTCTTCAAAACGATTTCAATTCTATAGGTTGTGCCTCGCCAGTGCGCTGCTGGCTGCAGTGAACCCACATTCTCCACTCTCAAATAATTGACGACAGTACGCTGCTGTCTAAACTTCATGGGTTAGCTAATATTTCTCTAACTATAACCGTAAAATTTTATGAGCCTCTAGAGATTCAAACAAGTTGACTAAGAATAAAGCGTAGGTATTTGTCCTATCAGTCACAATACTTAAATTAAAAGATTTAACATGGAGAATATAACTAAATACGAAAGAAATACAAATATTCTAGTATCTACTTCCTATGCATTTCACTGGTTGGGGGAGATCTCGAATCAATATACCTCGAGATTTTATACGAATAAATGAACCAGTAATTATAAATCAATTCATTACAGCAAAAATGAATTTAAATAGGCAATTCTAATTTATGACATAAGGTTTATATCTAAATAGAGCAAAAGAAAATTGAGCAGGTTATCAAGGTTATAGCTTTAATTCTGGGAAAATTCAACTAACCAAGTGTATAGTGTATCCACATGGAATCATATCGTCATATCAAAATATCAGTGTATCTTATAGAGACCTGGCAAGCATTCTAAATAGCATGGCCTATCTAACAACCTTAACTACCCAACGGTCAATTTGAACAAGGGACTCCTAGTCCTAGTCATCCTCTTAAATTATTTTAAACCTAATTGTGAATGAGCAATTCCTGAGCGCAGGCTCGCAATAGTATGACTAACGTACCATCACGAGTTCGCAACCTTTTGCAAAAACTGACCTGTATGGGCCACCACAAAAACTTGTCACGACCCGCACCCGCTTTTCGGATACGAGACGTGTCCAAGCCAGCCTACGCCGCAGAGTCGGCGGTAGAACGCTGTCAAGCCCGCAAGTAATAAATGCTCAAGAAAATAACATTTGCTGCTCATTCACATTTCTAAATTTATTACAATAGTTACAACATTTATATTTAAAGGAGAATACAAGTTTTACAATTAATGAAATTGTACATCTACTATCTATTTCTAGGTTGTCTTCAGCATACCCAAGTCTTCCCAATGCTAATAGTGATCGCGGCTAAACCTGAAAATGTTGGTTTTCAGTCAGGAATGGAACAAGTACATAAACCGACGACAATGCAAAACACAATAGAATTAACAAGACATGAAAATAGCATATGGAATATGAAAGCTAGTAAGAAACTGATGACATAGCACGATAGAGAAGTAAACAAGAAAAAAAACTAATAAAAGACATCTATCTAGGTGGTGTGAAATATCTGTTTCGACACGTGAACGGCTAGGAGGTAAATCCGGCATCTACACGTGCCGTGTGCAGATGCTATTGTTCACGAATAGACATCTTAGGATATTTCTGGGTAGTCCACATGCCTACTAAGATATTTTTCCTCCCGACAACTCCGTGTGACGAGCGTGTCAACAAGCAGCAAGATATATGTATAGACATGAAATGAAAAGACTACTATGAATCGGAAAGCAATCAGAAAGTGCACTTGCCTGAGGTCCTTAGCTGGAGAAACCAAAATACCAAACCACTCAATGAGCCACAATCAGTCAACACATGTAGAAGTCTCCGGATGCTGAAATAACAGTACCAACGTTCTCAGAATAGTCAAATTAGCTAGGATTACCTGTCCTTAAGTCCAATTCTGGACACAGAGGCAAAACAGTAATTTTGGGCAAAACGATGTCTGCCGTTGGACCCGCTTTGCACCGAAAAGCGTGCCAGAGTCAACGGTCTCTAAACTCGTCAAACTATATGTCTACGGATCCAGTTTTTCGATACGAACCCAACCGTATGTCCAGAGTTGGATTCCTGTGGGCCGTGCACAAAATCGCCCGTTGAGTGAGACCGTGGGACCCGCAAAACGACGTCGAATTCAACTGTCTCAGAATTGGACCAAACTTGGCATACAGGACCAGAAAAACGATACGGTCCTGATGGCACAAGTTTCGTCTAGATCTGACGAGCGTGCACAAAGTAATTGGAGAATTTGCAAAGTGTACGATACGGTGAATTTCGACGGATACGCATCAAATTCGTCGCGCACACGCGACCAATTTGAATTCCGCCAAAGCCCACACGACCATGAAGCCGTTACGCAGCTTTCGATGTCTTCGGTTCGCGACCACGTCTTCCGGAATGGCGGGACGCACGTCGTGTGGGTCAATTTTCTAGTTTTCGAAACATATTTTTCATGATTTTCAATCTGATTTCTACTACTGTCTAATCCACGATAAATAAAACTAATAATGAGGTTTTCTTCGTGGTTAGGTTGCCTAAACTTCTGTTCAAATACAATTTTGAAATATCAGAAGGACCGGCGAGAATCGCCTTCCAAAGTCGATGTTGGGACTGAATTCGTATTCTGTTTTCGAACAGAATTTCCGTGACTTCAAGTCGATTTCTCCTAGGCTTTTAATATGATCTATATTAATCTAACTAAAGGGATGTAAAGTTGGTTGAGTTGGGAGCATACCGGAAGAAGCGGATCAGAAAACGATTGAGCGTGCGTCGAGAACGCACGACGCGAAGTCGGCCTCGCGAAACGCTGCTACTGCCCTGCTGTTTCGGTTCAGTCGCGCGCGTGCGCGCGTATCCGCGCGTCTGGCCGTCGGCGGTGCACGGCCGTCGGGGGTGCGCCGCCCAGGTGTGGGGAATGGCTGCGTAGGTTAGGGTTTAGGTTTCGATAGGTTCTTTCTCGATCACTTACGGTTATATATATCCGTATATATGAATCTACTCTCGGTTTTTATCCATATGTATACTGAGTTGTTCATTTGTGAACAGGGAGGGGTCGGGCCTTTGGCTCTGTTGGTTTCAGCTGGGTTTGATGGTTTGCTTTTATTATTATTATTATTATTAATTTATTACCCATTTGTTTTATCTATATATATATATATGTATATACACACACATATATACATTTATATATATACACACATATTACCATATATATTTATATATACACACAATTACATATGTATATTTTATATACCTGCACACCTATACATAATATATTTATATATACATATAAATACACTCTTTTGATATACATTTATATATACATACCTATATATTTAATATACACTTGTATATTAACACAAACATTTATATAATTACCTATATATTTAATATGAGCTCCTATATATATAAATAACTATACATTTAACATACCTTTGTATAATAAAAACCAATTATTTATGAAAATAAATAATAAACCATTAAAACAATTTGCCAATACATATATGCATTTTATGTATTTATATATATAAATACACACACGCATATATTTATTCACCTGATAAAGAATAAATTTAATAATAACTAATGAAGATAAATTGTTTATTCTCAACAACCATAATAATAATATTAATATTATATATCCTCAACAAAACAATAATGAAAATCAATAAGCCAATAATTAATTATTTATAAAATCAAAAATCACCATTTAAATACAATAAATAATTAATAAAATATTTTCATATTTTCGGGAAGGGGTGCTACAAACCCACATAGCTCAAGGCTAGTGGTATCATACATTGTCATCCGGTCATTTGTATCTGTCCATAACGATCCATAAATGTCAGAGGGCATCTGCAAATTCAATAATTCCCATAGTTCCATCCGAAGACTATGGTATAGCAATTTGTTTGTCACATACATAGTAGTGACTGTTCTCCTCCAAAATTCCACACTGACCAAGTTATGTCCATAACCTATCCAGTTTTTTAACTGCTTGAGTCTCTAAAACACTAATCATAACAGTTACGTTTCTAACCATCACGTCGTCTTATATGTATCGATGATCAGTCGGATACCATGATCTGTGTCCTATTATGAATATCATACCGTGTTGGTGTGTGTCAAGGTCATAGAGATATGAGAATCTCCCACAAATATATTGTCACGACCCGCACCCGCTAAAAGGGCACGTGACGCGACAACGCCCAGCCCTCACCGAAAAATCGGCGTGGAACGCTGTAGATTTTTTTACTCTAAACAGTTTATATATATAACAAAATCTGTCGAGAATATGGTCAACTCCGAACGGAGGACAAGCAATGAATATATATATGTGAGTACTCAATCACGACTCTAAGATAACAAAGTAAAGACTGAAAGATAAAGACAACAAGACGATAATAAAATAATAACCTGTCAAGTCCAACACAAGAAATATACAGTCCAAGTCTCTAATACAGTCCATAATAAAAACAGTCTCAAAAGTAGCTGGAGACAAAGTACAGTATAAAAGACCTACTCTAACTAAGCAAGGGGTAAGGTCTCGTCAGGCGGAGCTAAGCCCTGCTGGACCAAAGTCGCCAGGTCTAGGCCCACTACGTCATCCGGACCGTAGTAGGTAGAATAGTCTCCCTCGTCTGCATCTGTAATATTTTCAACATATCCTGTCATGATGGAACGAGTACAATCTACTAACAACAGTTCACAAGATATGATAAAAGCTATAAGACTGTAAATAGAGAGTATATACAAGAAAATCATGGAATGTACATGTGAGTATCATGGCAAGGTAAGCTGTAAAACTAGAGCTAGAACAAGGCAAGTAAACTGATCATGGCATGTACAAGAAATCAAGAATCATATCTCTAGGTGTGTGAGTACTAGCTACAATATGTGGCCGGCTTGGGTCTGCACAAGGTCTACTGATCAGCCAATCCTATGTGGATTGTAGGATTGGTATCATTCAAGGTCTATAAGAATAAACAAGGTGGATAATGACCACACATCTACACTAGTACTCTCCGTCCCCGACTGGTAGAGTGGATCCAAGCAAGACACGTTATGACACGGGATTCTACGAGAAGGGAGCAAGTCTCATCGAGAATCGGTGTCCATATACTGCACAAGAACTACAAGGGGGCTTGCACAAGATATACCAAGATAACGAGGAATAACATCTCATGCCGGGATCCATGAATACCAATCCGTGTGACCAATATGTCGAGAAAAAGTATATCCACACTAATTACATGAATCATAACAATCATTATAAATTGGAAAAGTGTCAGAGAATGTACTCGCCTGTAATATGGTATGATATGTCAACCGGAGCAAATGCAACGTCTCGAGGACCTATAGAGAACAAGACGTATCAATACTCTGTTTAGGAATTAAAGTCAAGACAATTTAAACCCAATTTAAGTCATTCTAGGTCAAGACACATCAAACTAGACTGTACGAGGTCAACCTAAGTCATATTAGGTCTAGCTAGGTCATACTGGGTCAATGCAAGTCAAACGGAATTAATCTAGGTCGATTTGAGTCAACGGTTGACTTACAGTTGACTTTTGGTCAACTGGTCAACTTTGGTCAACTCTGGTCAAGCCTAGGTCAATGGTGACTAATAGTTGATTTTCGATCAACTACACAAGTTTAAAGAAATTTGGGACTAAATTGGGTAAAGTGTTGACCCATAGTTGACTTTTGGTCT
>JANAVB010013400.1:7157526-7159490 GCA_029216955.1 Iris pallida
AGGCCCACTACGTCATCCGGACCGTAGTAGGTAGAATAGTCTTCCTCGTCTGCATCTGTAATATTTTCAACATATCCTGTCAGGATGGAACGAGTACAATCTACTAACAACAGTTCACAAGATATGACAAAAGCTATAAGACTGTAAATAGAGAGTATATACAAGAAAATTATGGAATGTACATGTGAATATCATGGCAAGGTAAGCTGTAAAACTAGAGCTAGAACAAGGCAAGTAAACTGATCATGGCATGTACAAGAAATCAAGAATCATAGATCTAGGTGTGTGAGTACTAGCTACAATATGTGGCCGGCTTCGGTCTGCACAAGGTCTACTGATCAGCCAATCCTACGTGGAGTGTAGGATTGGTAGCATTCAAGGTCTACAAGAATAAACAAGGTGGATAATGACCACACATCTACACTAGTACTCCCCGTCCCCGACTGGTAGAGTGGATCCAAGCAAGACACGTTATGACACGGGATTCTACGAGAAGGGAGCAAGTCTCCTCGAGAATCGGTGTCCATATACTGCACAAGAACTACAAGGGGGCTTGCACAAGATATACCAAGATAACGAGGAATAACATCTCATGTCGGGATCCATGAATACCAATCCGTGTGACCAATGTATCGAGAACAAGCATATCCACACTAATTACATGAATCATAACAATCATTATAAATTGGAAAAGTGTCAGAGAATGTACTCGCCTGTAATATGGTATGATATGTCAACCGGAGCAAATGCAGCGTCTCGAGGACCTATAGAGAACAAGACGTGTCAATACTCTGTTTAGGAATTAAAGTCAAGACAATTTAAACCCTATTTAAGTCATTCTAGGTCAAGACACGTCAAACTAGACTGTACGAGGTCAACCTAAGTCATATTAGGTCTAGCTAGGTCATACTGGGTCAATGCAAGTCAAACGGAAATTAATCTAGGTCGATTTGAGTCAACGGTTGACTTACAGTTGACTTTTGGTCAACTGGTCAACTCTAGTCAACTCTGGTCACCCTAGGTCAATGGTGACTATAGTTGACTTTCGGTCACACACAAGTTTAAAGAATTTGGGACTAAATTGGGTAAAGTATTGACCCATAGTTGACTTTTGGTCTAAAAAGTCAACCGTGGTCAACCGGGGTCAAGACTAGGTCTAGACGGCTATTTATACCCATACCAACCTCTACAACCCATATCCAAGTCCATCTTGGACTTCGAACTCATTTCTTGGCCATAGGCCAAATTCCTATTTTACCCTTAAAAAGGGCAAAAATCCAACTTCGCGATTAGCTACTTAGCCTATATACGCTTAATATTTTGACCCGATCTCTCCAGGGTAGTATGATACTAGCCTATACATATAATACCTACCAAAATACCTAGGTAACGTGGACATCCGGTCCATGATACGTCCCGTTGCCAAAATCTTGAATATTTCAAGATACGCACTGATACGGCGCGATACCGGCGCCCTACGACTCCGATTTCCACTCGGGAGCCTACCCGCAAAATCGAAATCACGTATCTAACTCCACGCCAAGTTTCGTCGCGTTCCGATACTCCGGGCTCCGTTTCACCTTCTAACTCGATTTCCTCCAAACTCCCTTCTATCTCTTATTCTCATTCTTCTTCTTAACTCCTCCTCTAACTTCTCCTTCTAATTCCTTCTTCCTATTCTTTCTTCCTCTCATCCTCTTCCTATCTCATCTAATTCCTACTCTCATTCTTTTCCTAACTTCTTCTTTATTCCCTTCTACTCTTTCTCATTTTTCTAACTTTCTCCTTTCCTCCTAACCTTTCTTCTTCTAATTCTCCTAAACTTCTTCTAACTTTCTCTTCTATTTCTAACTCTCATCTAACTCTATAACCTACCTATCTATACATATTATAAACACATATATATACATATATATACGTTGGGGGTTGAAATGGGGGCTTAAGGGGCCAAATGGGGGTTTTAG
>JANAVB010013400.1:7159503-7162003 GCA_029216955.1 Iris pallida
AGAAAGAATCATCAATCAATGGACGGAAGTAACAGGTAAAAGAAAGAGCAAGACACCTACTCCTAGTCCAATGCTGCAGGATCCTCACTGCCATCGCAAAAGCCCTGTCCTGGCGGGGTATATCCCGCTGCTGGTGGAGGGCGTGATGCGGTGCATAGGTGGCCTACCCTGCGCTCCCTGAGCTGCATGGCAATGGTCGTTAGGACAATCTCTCAACTGATGTCCAGCCTCCCCGTAATAGAGGCACAAGCCTAGCCTCTTCCGGCAGACCTTCCAGATGTGACCGGGCTTCTTGCAGTAGCCGCAAGGAGCCCCATGCTGTATCTGCCTCTGCTGAGTGTGCTGCACCTACTGCTGAACCGGCTCTGGCCTGCACCTACGACTGGTGATGCTGAAAAGAACGATGCTGAAGCTGAGGGCGCTAGCAGCCCCCGCGCTGCTAGTAGCCCCCGAGAAAAGATCACGCTCCCTCTGGGCTTCAATCCCCACTCCCGCTCTACCTTGCGGGCTCCACGTAAGATCTGGCATACTTCTCATAGAATGAGGGAATGAGGTGCTTGATATCCCAAGCGAGTCCCTCTCTGAACCGGCTCGCCCTGATCTTCGGTCTCGAACCATGTACTTGCGTATCGGCTCAGACGGCCGAACTACGCTGCGTACTCCTCCACAGATAGACTGCCCTGCTGTAGATCCTGGAACTGCTGCACCAAGTCAATCTGTCCGTGGGGGAAAAGAACTTCTTCTTGAAGAGGAGCTTGACTCTGCCCAAGTACGGCCCTCTCAGCTAGGGCTGGCTCGTTTCTGAACCAGGTGCGTACAATGTCTAGCAACTGCAAACCTAACGCCTCGACCTTCAGGTCGTCTGTCAGGCGGGAGGCCCTCATCTGCCGCTCGATATCCTCGACCAATCATCTGCATAGACCACACCCTCGGTCCCGCTAAAGTCACGGGGCCCGAGCTTCTTGAAGTCTTGGATATCCCGTACCTCGGTCGCGTCCCCGGATGAGGAGCCCTCTGCTCCACGGCTGCAAGGGCCAACTGATGGGCATCCTCCATGCCCTGACGTATCACGTCTGTTCTGCCTCTGCTGAGCCTCGGTCTGGGCTTTCTGAGTCTCCAGTATCTGCTGGAGGAAGGTAAGCATCTGCCCCATATCTGTAGGCAGAGGGGTGAGGTGGAAGTACGTCTGCAACTTACGGAGGAATCCGCTGGCAGGAGGAAGAGCGCCCACGGCAGCTCCGGCACTATGGGAAGAGCACCCGCAACCCCAGGGACTGTCATCGAGGTAAGCTGGAGGAGTACCTCCGAGAGCCCCAACAGAAGTCCCATATGCGGGGGAAGTGACCGGAGCCTGCCCGTCAGAGTGGCAGACCTCTCCGTCTCCCCGTGCTCCTCGTCAGGAGAATGAGTCATCACTATCCTGGAGACAAATTGAAAAAAGATATCAATATGTCACATGAAGGCAATATCAAAGGAGGACAGCTAGAATGCAGTAAATCGATCAAAGACGGTAAGCAAGATAAGCAAGAAAGATTCTACTGGTGATTGAGCACTCTTAACCTATATCATATCCTAGATACGTACCGCAGGCTCGTAATAGTACTCTAAGTCGAGCGCCACTACGACATCGCACTAATTGCGACTTCAGGACCTGCGTGGGCCACCACTAAAACGTGTCACGACCCGACCCCGCTAAAAGGGCAGTGACGCGACAACGCCCAGCCCTCACGAAAAATCGGCGTGGAACGCTGTAGATTTTTCTACTCTAAACAGTTTATATATAACAAAACCCGTCGAGAATATGGTCAACTCCGAACGGAGGACAAGCAATGAATATATATATGTGAGTACCAATCACGACTCTAAGATACAAAGTAAAGACTGAAAGATAAAGACAACAAGTCGATAAAAGAATATAACCTGTCAAGTCCAACACAAGATATATACAGTCCAAGTCTCTAATACAGTCCATAATAAAAATAGTCTCAAATAGCTGGAGACAAAGTCCAGTATAAAAGACCTACTCTAACTAAGCAAGGGGTAAGGTCTCGTCAGGCGGAGCTAAGCCCTGCTGGACCAAAGTCTTCAGGTCTAGGCCCACTACGTCATCCGGACCGTAGTAGGTAGAATAGTCTTCCTCGTCTGCATCTGTAATATTTTCAACATATCCTGTCAGGATGGAACGAGTACAATCTACTAACAACAGTTCACAAGATATGACAAAAGCTATAAGACTGTAAATAGAGAGTATATACAAGAAAATTATGGAATGTACATGTGAATATCATGGCAAGGTAAGCTGTAAAACTAGAGCTAGAACAAGGCAAGTAAACTGATCATGGCATGTACAAGAAATCAAGAATCATAGATCTAGGTGTGTGAGTACTAGCTACAATATGTGGCCGGCTTCGGTCTGCACAAGGTCTACTGATCAGCCAATCCTACGTGGAGTGTAGGATTGGTAGCATTCAAGGTCTACAAGAATAAACAAGGTGGATAA